>JAIUZE010001982.1:6995-198331 GCA_022085475.1 Heliosperma pusillum | reverse complement strand
ATTCTATAAACAGAAAGCACTTTACACAAAATTTGTATTAATTGACCAAATTGTATATGCATAATGGGTATTCTCATAATCGAATTTTAATTATATTTCCTTAAATGACTATTTATCGTGTGCCTTGTGATTTACCTTCGAAGAACACTAAATATAAAGTTCATAAAATATTCAAACTAGCTAGTTGTAAATTGTGAACCCCAAATAACAAGACAACCTTCGACTCATGGGCTTTATATACCGTCTTACACTTTTGGGCCTGCGTCCTATTAAATCACCTGGGCCTTAAAACAACGGGCCTAACAACACTTACCTCACCTCGATGACCCAATAATTTCCATGGGCTTTATCTATCGTCTGCTTTCTATTATCTAGACTTGCTAAAATTGACCCGATACAAACAATCCGGCCCCAATACCAACTATTATCCCACCCTAATATTACCCGCTTCTACCCGAATTCTTGCAAACCAAAAATGATCCAATTCAAACATACCCGAATAAACTAACCTGTTTGCCAATTTTAGTATTATTCCCCAAAATTACATTTTTAATGTCTCTTTCCCCTCTAAAATTTACGCACGAGAATCAGTTGCATATCTAGGGGGGATGCAGTGGGTGCATCTTCATCCCCCAAAACAAATAAAATTTGCAGTAGTAAGACATCATTATAGTCTCTTTGGTATAGTGGTAAGGGTCTTGATGTTTAGAATTGGAAGTCTTGGTTTCAAGACCATTTAAGTGTCACCTTTTGCTTTCCCCATCCAGAAAATGCATCTTTATTGTAACAAATGCAATTAATTACAATTTGATTGTTTTAATTTTATTCTAAAAGATTTTTGTTTACAAAATAGAGAAGTACTTTTACTTTCGAAGGAAATAAGCACATTTTTTATGTATAAGTTCTTTTTTTTGTGTACACATAATCAAGTATTTTGTATTGTATATAGATTATAGAATAAAATAAATATAAATATTTTTGTCCGGACTAAATTTAATGCTTGGACTAGGTTCATATTTCGCACTCCCATTATCTAATTCCTAGATACGCCACTGACGAGAATGCTCTTGTTGACAAACCCTTCAACATCAAAGGTTTCTCTAACAATGTTGATGTCTCACACCGATAAATCCTTAAATCATTTCCTAAAAAAAGTACCCTTTCTAAAGTTAGTAAGAAAAAAAATGTGATCATTCAACATTGCTCCTAGATAATTAATTATTATCATCTCTAGTTCAAGACATTGTTAATGTTGACAATTCACCTTTTTTTCTTAAATTCTTCCCGACATTGATAGTAGACATTGAAAATGAGATGGAAGGAGCATCATTTTACATAAGTCCAACATTACTTCGTATGTTCCAGAGGCGTTTTAAAATAAATGAACGCCCGGTGCACTGTAAAAAAAATGAGACCCAAATATGAATGTAAAACTGTACAATACTTCCAGGTTAGTATTGTATGTATTTTATCAATAAAGCTTGTAAATTCGGTGACCAAAACCGGACCCTTAGAGCCCCCCTGCTTCAATCATACTCGTTTTTACTTTTAGATGATGAAAGTCATTGAACATTCAAAATAAAATAGTCAAGCATTAGCACATCAAGCATGAGGAGTTAGGGAAAGAGTACTACAACAGTTACCAACTTACCATGTCAAGTTCTGTCAAAAAAAAAAAAAAAAAAAAACTTACCATGTCAAGGTTACACAGCAAGTTCATTACAAAAGTCGGGGTAACACCGTAACATCCTACAAGAAATTACCATTACATAAATTTCATTTTGACGGAGTGACAGGCTCAGAGACGAGGCTTTGGATCATTAAGTTGATGAGTTGTTGTCGAAGATGATGCGTATGACGCACTGTTAGTAGTACCAATGTTCACATCACCTGGTGGAGGAACAAACGGAGGAGAAGGCCCAAAGTTGGCAGAGAGTAGATTGCGACAATGCCCACATCTCACTACTCTCACCGAGTTTGTGGCGCTAGGCACGCTAACCTCAAACAACGATATCACTTAAATACTTCAAGAACTGCTACGAATTGTAGGGTAAGGGGGTCGGTTATACAACAATAATAATATTAGTAAATTTTGCTCAAATGTACTCTATCATTCTTTAGAACAATGCCATTGTTATTATGCATACTTCGTCACATCAAACATCTGCTTTTGCGCGCAATCTGCTTATGCTGAAATTAATCCGTTCATTACATAACAAGGCCAATATACGGGAGAAGGAAAAAATTTAACGTGAGTATTGTCATGATAACGGCCTCTTCTTAATTAGTAGGCTAAGACTTTTTCGGCCCGTTTGACATATTAAATACACGGGAAGTGCTAGGGCGACACCGGGTGTTACCGAGTTTCGGTAACACCCTAATAAAAAATAGAAAAAAGTAAAAAAAAAAAAAGTGATTTTTATTTTTGCGCCAATGTCTTAGGGATAAAACCGTAACTCACAATCATATTAATAAATAAAATATAGCATACCAATTAAAACTAAACTATACTCTATATGACTGTATTTAATAACAAAAATACATCTTTTATTTTCATAAAAAAACACATTTGCGTCTTAAAACTTTCCGCTACACCACATAAGACTCGAATACCATGATACCAAGGTATTATGTGCTTCTATTAGCATCGTTAATATACTTAAAGTCAATAATAATGTATCCAACAATTTTATTCTTGTGGAACAAATCAAACAGAATCTTTGGTATTTCATTTTCTATCCTTCTTTCACCAAGCACCAATATCGCACGGTAGTTTTAAACAAATTTCATAGAAATTCATCATTATTGTTAAATTAAAAAATTAATATTAACTTCCTAATTTACCCTTTAGTACTAATTAGTTTATAATTCGAATATTGATGGAGGGAAAGCAAAATGCCTATAAAATTACCATAATACCCCGGGTGTCGCTCAGTTTGAGTAACACCGGGTGTCGCTGTGTCATTTTCCTAAATACACTTAATTTTTTGAGATAGTGATATATGAAATAGTTAGTCACTTGAATCAACTTGAATAATCTCAAAATATTCCTAGCAATTAATAACTAATGATTAGTTAATTTACGAAGACTGTTTTAAGCGCGTGAAACGGATTTAAAGCAACTCATATCATATTACCGCAAATAATTAGCTTCAAAACTTAATTTCTCTAGGCTAAATTAACATCTTCATAATTAGCAACCATCAATGACTTTATCTGAGACATATGACAACGAAGTATCATAAAACTTTATTAACAAAAAAGGGCATTTACTATAAGCCATGCATGATGAAAGAAATAAAGTAAAACAAAGATATGACTGACTCAAACAAAGACAAAACATATAAGAAATTATATAAGTTTGAACATAAAAGGTCGAAAATCGCGCTGTATCATCTAGTAAAGTCGTTACTCTTGATATTTATGACTCGGGATACAAGTATACAACCTGTTTGTCTTAATAATCGTCTTTAAGACAAATATGTTTTGATTGAGATGGTTCATCTAAATATTTAACCGTATTATCATGTAAAATAAAATATCATAGACGGAGTAGTTCACATAATATATTAGCATATATATGTACAATATATAGTTACTAGTAAATGTATTATTAGAAATTAAGTACCGCTGAAATGCTTTGGCAGAAGGAGCAGTGAACGTAGCAAACGCGTTCTGAAGTTCTGTTATCCATAGACATACGACTGATACGAGTAGTAAATGGTCGCAATTGCGCGTGTTTTTTGTGTGACGAAATATAGTTTTCCTAGTTTCTTCAAAATCTAGTTTTGGTTGTATAAATGAATTGGAGAAAGGGGGGAAAAATAGTGTATATATAGAGATAAATAGATAGGGAAGTTGAGTCATGAATGGAAAGCTATGGTAGTAATGAGATGAAATAAAAACGATGCAAGTTGAGTCGCGGTCTTACGAAAGAATTTGTGTTCAACGGATTCTAGGTATCCGTTTTTTAAGTTTATGTAACTAGAGAGTATACTTTTTAGTTTATGAACTCTTTTGTATAATATTAATGTAAAATCGTCTCATAGAGGATCAGTCGATCGTTAATGTATGGTCCTTACCTTTGCCTTCGTGCTTGGTTGGTTGGGAAAGAAGAAAGTGAGTAGGAGTACAAACATATTGGACACTACTCTAAGCTCTATAGGCTGCAAAATCTGTAGAAATTGGCAGTATTGGTGTGTAGAGTTTTTCATCAAATTGGACACTACTCTAAGCTCTATAGGCTGCAAAATCTGTAGAAATTTCAAAGTTAATAATGATGATCATTATTTATATACATATTTTATGCTTCCCTTAGACACATATAACTCGATTTACCGTCTTTCCTTTCTTATTTCTATGCTATTTTAGCTAGAATATCGATTCTGCCGTTCTATTATGTTTTAATGCAGATTGGATGCATTTGGAGCTTTTTTAGTAGATATGAAGCATGGCGGAGTCGGATCGTAGAAGGTTAGGCATGGGAATCGAGAACAAAAGAGAAGAAATGAAGAAAATCGAAGAAACGAGCCAAAAGAAGGTATGCTCGATCGAGCAGACTATACTTGCTCGATCGAGTCGGTCTGAAGGTTGCTCGATCTAGCAAAATACCCTTGCTCGATCGAGCAACCTTGTTTTTCGACGACTTTTTCCTATTTTCCTAAACTTTAACCTAATTAATTAGATTTTTGTATTATAAAAGGAAAGCTTGTCTTTCATACTTTCTTATGCTTTTCAATGCTTTATGGCTTTAATTTAGAAAACCTAATTTAGTTTGCTTGCCTCTGGATTTTATTTATCAAAGACGATTGTCTTTAGTTCAACTTGTAATCGGTATTCTTCAATCTTTCTTAGTTATTTATTTAATTACCTTCTTGTTCTTTAATTATTCTTTGTTATTCCTTTCATTGTTGTTAATCATGTTTGCTTTAATTATTATTGTTGTTATTTATATTGTTATGAGTAGCTAATTTCCTTTCTAGGGTTGAAAGGGGATCTAGGATTGTTAGAAGGGGTAGATTAATTGATTGAATTGCAATTGCATGGTTATCGTTTGATTATCGTTTTCATTCTAGTTGTTTGATTACTGGCCAGGATTAATTAACTAGTCTCGCAAATTAGGATTGACACCGACCGGGTTAAGACTAAGATAGGCTACGATAATTGAATAGAACTCGTTTAATGATAGCGATCGCATGTTAAATTGTAGATCTAAAGGGCATAATTGAATCGACCGATCTTGTGACATTAGATAACTTTATTGCATGATAGTTGATTTTATCCCTACCCCTGAACAATAATCCTAGTGAACCTGAGACCCTAGACTTTTAATCTCATTGTTTTCAACCTTATTAGTTTGTTATTGCTTATAGTTAGTTATTATTTATTATTAGTTGTTATTATTATTGTTATTAGTTGTTATTGTTTACTTTAGCTGTTGTTATTAATTGCTTTTAGTTTAGAAACCAAACCTCAAACCCAGAAATTGTTACTATAGAGACAAACCTAGTTTAACAGATTAGAATACTACCGCCTCCCTGTGGATTCGATACCTTACTTATCGCTGACTGTTAGTTAGTAGTGAATTAGGTTTTACTTTGATTAAGGTGACGCGACTTTACTCTTATCAGTTAATAGCTTCAAGATAATAATTTATGTGTTATCAACTTGATTCGTAACACCGACAAATTTTGTGGAAAATTTCAAGTATTGTTAAAGATGTGAAGTTAGATTTTCGTTGCTTTAAGAAGGTGGTAGTTAAACACTGTTACCATGAAGCCAATAAAGTCGCTGACTTTATGACTTTCGTTACACTCTTGTTCAATTATTTCGAGATGGTTTCAAAATTCACGTCCTTCACTAAATTTACCCATCCAAAAGAATAAAATAAGTTCCAAAATGTTATATAAAACCAACTTTAGCAAAAAAAAAAAAAAAAAAAAAAAAACTAGCCCAAATAAATAACTTATAAAAAATAGTTTATTTTGATAACATAATATTTTATTTTTACAACTTACATCTTTAAATATGTCAGTATTGATTATAAAATGTCGGGTAATTAAAATAAAACCGAAATATGAATATAACTACTTGTAAACTTTTGGCTTTTCTCTTTTTGGGCCAGTCTTATGTTATAAGACGATCCTCCAAGAGAAATCCTGAAATAAGTTAGTTCGACAATCGAAGATCAACCTAATTTTCTTATCTTACGGACACGCCAACAAACTTAAAAGTAAATCCACATCCCGCTTTGCTTCGGCCCAATATATTTATGTATCTTACATGTTACTCAATTACAATTCCAACTCAAAAACCCACATAATTTAGTTACAAAATTGTCACAACACAACAAAAGAGAGAAGAAACAAGCTCAAGATCAATCAAGAGGAAACCCCAAAAGAAAAAAATGGGAGTAAACAAAGGAGAAGAAGATGCATCATTTTATGCAAAACAATGGAATGGTTGGAAAGGGTTTTGGTGTAATCGATTTGCATATCTTGATAATTATACAAAGTTTGTCAAATTTGATAAACCTTTGCCTCCTTGGTCTGATTCCGATGTTGATGCTTTTATTGCCATGGATCCTATTCATGGTCCTACTGTATTATTCTTCATCTTTTTTGTTTTTAATTAATTGATTTTGTTGGTTTTTGTTGTTTGATTGATTTTGAATCTACTTTTTATTGATGAATTTGATGTGGGTTTGTTGTATTTTGTGTTTGATTTCATTTTTTGCCATATGGGTCTGGAAATTTGTTGTTTCGGGTGTTTTTTTTGGTTATTATATTTATTTGATGCAGTTCTAGACGCAATTTTCATTCTGGGTTATTCGGAAACCGTCTCTTTGTGTTGCTTAGGTAGGCCTGAGGCACTGAGGTTATATGAGATTGTGGGTATTGGAAATTCTGCATCTATGGTGATTGTGGGGGTTAATGATAATTGGGTGATGGAAAATAAAGGGTATTGATTGTGGAAAAGGAGGGATTTTGGAGGAATGATTATTAATTTTTCGTATGAGACGGTTTTGATTGGAGTAGAAAAAGGGGATTAAGAACTGTTAAGGAACATTAGAAGTGGATTAGTATGATTCACTTAGAATTTCGTAGGTTTTGATGGTTTGTTTTTATTGGCTTTAGTTGTTTGATTGGTTTAAATTTGGTGTTTTTTATATTCATTCGGAAACGGTCTCTTTTGTGTTGCTAAGGTAGCGGCGAGGCTACGTATATATGACCAGGAGAAAAGGTATGATTGTTGGGCAGTAGAAAAGGAAGTGGATTGATTGCGAAAAGGGAGTGATTTTGGTGGAATTTTGATAAAAAATTTGTGTGAAATGGTTTTGATGGGAAGTAAAAAAAAAGGGATTAAGAACAGTTAACGAACATTCTAAGTGAATTAGTTGGTTTCGTATTCCGTATATAATGGTGTCACCTTAGTGCTAGATTTAGTCATAAGATACTTCACATGTGTTGATAATGTGGGGTTGAGTTTGGTTAGGTGAAAGTGATTAACAGTTAAGATGGCATTTGTAGTTAACTAGTTACTATGGGTAGGATGTGAATCTAGAACTTGATCCTCAATACTTTGAGTTTACGCATATTTGATGGAATTAAACCTTGTATCATATACGTAGTATTGTTTTAAAATTTAGGAATCTGGTATTCACTTGATATCTGGAATGCCACTAGATGAAACGAGCTTCAGATACAGCTTGTGTAGAACCTTCTGTAGAATTTTTTAGTTCAGTCCTACTTTCACTCTCTTATATGTAGTATATGCCGTATTTGTTAAACAAAAAGTTGGGGAAAACCTGCTTATAAGCTATAAATATCGTTCTACTGGTTATGAGAAGTCACAGATAAGCTTAAATTTCTCTACTATTTCTGCTCCATCATGTCAAGACATTAGTTTATGTGGTGTGGTCTATGATCTTATGGTTTACGTCAGTTTTGTCTTCTTGTTTTTTAGGTGATCCAACTTTTAGTTGTTCAGAAACAAACTCTTTGTGTTGCTTAGGTAGGGGCAAGGCTGCATATATCCGGCCCCTTTACCCCACAATTTGAGGGAACCCTTGAGGCACTAGGGTTATGAGATTGTGGGTGTTGGGAAATCTGTACTTATAGTGATTTTGGATTAACTTTGAAGTATATTTGTAATGATTATTGGGTAATGTAGAAGATATGGAATTGGTTGTGAAAAGGAGGAATTTTGAAGGAATGTTCGTTAAATTTTTGTTTGAGATGGTTTTGATGTGAAGTAAGAAAGGAGATTAAGAATCGTTCAGGAACATTATAAGTGGACTAGTGTGATTCACTTAGAATTTCATAGGTTTTGATGGTTTAATTTCATTGGTTTTAGTTGTTTGATTGGTTTAAATTTAGTGTATTTTTTAATCATTGTTGGGCAATATAAAAGGAAGTGGATTGATTGCGAAAAAGGAGTGATTTCGGAGGAATTTCGATAATTTTTTTGCGTGATATGGTTTTGAGTGGGAAGTAAAAAAAGGGATTAAGAACTGTTAAGGAACATTCTAAGTGAATTAGTTGGTTTCATATTCCGTATATAATGGTGTCAGCTTAGAGTTGGATTTAGTCATAAGATACTCATGCTCTTTACGCGTGTATTGATAATGTGAGGGTTTGAAGTGGTTAGGTGAAAGTACGAACAGTTAAGATGGCATCTGGAGTTACTATGGGATAGGATCTGAATCTAGAACTTGATCCTCAATACTTCCGAGTTTCCAACTTTTGTGCATATTGGATGGGATTAAAACTTGTAATCATATACTCCCTCTATTCAATTCCAAACACAACATTTCTCTTTTACACGTTTGCCAATGCACCATTTAGAACTTAAATATCTCGAGTTTTACATTATAAAAAAATATAAAAATTTGATATTCTTATTTTACTTATAAAGGCGAATCAAACAAGATCCCACATGACCATATTTTATCTTACATATTGAAATAAATCGTAAATATTCTCTTCATTCATGAATAGTGTCAAAAAAAGAAATGTTCTATTTGGACTTGAATGGAGGGAGTACTATATACTATATATATTTTTAAAATTTAGGAATCTGGTGTTCACTTGATGTCTGGAATGCCACTAGATGAAACGGGTTTCAGATACAGCTCTTGTGTAGAACCTTCTGTAGAATTTAGTGGTTCAGTACTACTTCCACTCTCTTACGTGTAGTATATACCCGTATTTGTTAAACAAAAAGTTGGGCAAAACCTGTTTGTAAGCTATAAGTATCGTTCTACTGGTTATGAGAAGTCACAGAGAAGCTTAAGTTTCTCTACTATTTCTGCTCCATCGTGTCAAGACGTTAATTTATGTGGTGTGTTCTATGATCTTACGGTTTATGTCGGTATTGTCTTGATGTTTTTTAGTGATCCAGCGTTTAGTTATGCTTCTATATCTTAGTTTTGTCTTGTCGCCGTTTTTGTTTTACTCAAGGGCCAAATACTGATGTTTCTCCATTTCATCCATCAATTCCTCTTTTTGAGTTGAGCTTGATTAGCGTATAGCACTGTGGCTTTTGGTTTTATTATCATTATTGTAGCATTAATCAAGTGCCCAGTGTTGGTGAGATACCGGCTGAAGCGTTTTCTTTTACCTTTCTGTCAGCTGAAAACTGCCAGGGAAGCAGTCAAATATGGCCTTGTTGGAACTGCTATTGGAGCTGTCTCATCTGCAGGTGTTGCATGGAAATACTCAAAGAGCCCTCATGGTATTACTCTCTCTTTCTCCTACTCCGTAATCCCCTCCTTTAATTAGGATGACTGGAAGAATTAACATCTTTTGACGAAATTCATATGTTCCAACAAGATTATGAATGAGCTTTTGCTAGTTGGTAGCCTGTTTCAATTTCTACCTAAATCTTACGGCTGATCATCAAAGGCATAAGCTAATGATGACTATGACACTTAAGTACTGACATGCCGTAATAAAAAGATATGTTGAGATCCTTAAGGCTCGTTTTATAAGTTGTTTCTTGGAATTTAAAATCATATTTTTGAGGCACACTTATTCTTGAAGAGGATTTCCTTGCATTGTAGTCTACCTTTGTCGCCACTCTAAGTCCATTGAGGACTAGTTACTACTATGGCCAAGTTTAGATGAAAGGGAACCTTCATTTGATTCCAGGTGCTACTAGAGTGAGTATTGTTTGGTGTCGAAGACCTCGTTCAGAATTGTTAGTCACATCCTATGCGACTTCTCGGACGATGTTCTGGAATTACTGTGGTCCTATCTGGTGCACATAAATTATAAATTACTCAGGATGACATTAACAATCTACTATTATGCTAGTGTTCAGGCTCACGGAGTCACGGGGAAGGGAGTTTTGAGTCAATTTATCATCATCTTAATGATAGTAATTAGTCTTATTTTCCATTTCAAATGGAGCCAAAAACTCATAACTCTTTGGCTCTGGAATAAAGCATATGACTCACTAAAGTGGCTACGCTTCTTTCTATGCTGAAGTACTAGGACCTTCGATGTAGTTCTCGGCACATTTTTCATCTTGGGTGATCGGAAACAACCTCTTACCTTACAATTTGCATGAGCCATTGACGGCGCTCGGGTAATATTGTTGTTATGGTAGTAATTAGTCTTGATATGGGTTAGTAATGGTGTTAAGGTGCCCTGGTGTTATATGCAATGTGGGTCTAGAAAACTTACATCGTTAAACCAGGCACTCATGATAGCTCTCTACGAACAAGAACATGTTGCATTAAGCCAAATTGCCTTCAGTAAAGGCAATGTGAATAAAAAACAAAGCTAGATTGTCAATTGCCAACTGGGCACTAACAAAATTATTCCTACAGCGTCTATAAGTTGATGTTCACAAAAGAATTTTCTGAGTTAGTCTCTTAATTCGAAATTGATGTGTAAACTTATGACCTTATTCGGCAGAATTAATTGAAATTTTTTTAAGGGGTCTGTGAGGGAAGCTGTTAGCTCTTAATTGAAATTAATTCGAAAAGCTGTTAGCAGTTGTTGGCCATAATTGAGTTCATCTGATATGAGACACATGTCAAATCAGTTACACCATAGTAACACTCTTCGGAGACCGAAAGCTTGCTATGTTTTTCGACCTGCCTAGGCGTCAGTGAATGACCTAACTTCGCAAGTACTTGACCTTCTACGTGCCCTGTCATCGTCCTGTGAATTGTCTAGCCGTAGGCATTGAAGGTCAAGTTGGGTTGGGGGGAAGGGAAAGGGAGGTGAATGGATCAAGAGTACTTTCCCGCCAGAAAATGAACCCCTCCATTTTCTTCTCCCTCCATTCCCTTCCAACCCAACTTGCTATACAGATGTTGGAAATTGTATCCATGTTTTGAAATCGCGGTATCAGTATCTTCGAATGGTACTTGATGCAGTCCTCGCGGACATAGTCGGGGATTTTGCTGTATGTCTTTTAAAGATACATCTTGGGTGGTACGATACGTACGGCTAAGATTTCGAACCATGTCGTATACTTCCCTCCACTTTCCTGCAAATTCCTACATCCAAACAATAAGTTGATGCTCAAAACTTTGGACTTTGGAGTACTTTTTTTTTTCTCCTTTGGTATATGTCTGTCTAGAATTATTGGTACTGGTTGAAGAACGAGATTTGTTTGCAGTTTAAAACTATTAGTTAAATCAGTTGGATTACTTGATGAAACACTAAGTTTGATAAGTCAAAAAAGAAAAATTGAGAATTGAGAGTGATGCGCTTTTTTGTAAATGGAAGAGAGTAAATCGGTGCATGTTGAAGAAGTTGCAAAGATTAGCATGATTTAAGAAAATCACAAGTACTGACAATTCCCGACTTCAACGCCCTTTGCCAGTAGCACTGTTATGGCCTCCAATAATTACTCCCCCGTGGTTTCATCCCATTTATGTTGTCTCCCTTTGACTTTGAGAGTAAATTTTCACTGCTATATTCTTACTCTGTACAGTAGTCTCGTGCTTTATCAAAAAGTTAATATGACAATAAATATTTCGATATATCAAACATGACAAATTTGGTACCATATCTTTGCATATATATGGAGAGATTAATGGTTTAACTTTTAACCATTCAAAGCTAGAAGGGAACAATGTAAATGTGATGTCGATACTAGTGTGGAGTATGATGTTGCAGTATCCATCGTCTCATATGGTGATACTACCAGTTGAGCATGGTTAGTTTTGGGGAACGTGAGTTAAGATTTCAGCGTGTGACTTAATAAAACTCACCCAAAAACCGTAAATATCCCCTCGTTGTAGAGTTTCACACAAGTTTTCTGTTATATACTCCTTCCCCTTTCCCCAAATTTGAAAAGAGCGTAGACGTGAAAGAAGCCATGAAAGTCACTAACACCAATGAAGTTGAGTATGACTCTGCCCAGTGCCCACATCAAATACTACTTACAATCTCATAATTATTATAAACTAAACACAACCTTGTATTGATACCTTCACTTCAGCAATCGTCATCCAGGAGATTGTTACTATCATAGCATGTGTTCCAATATTTAAACTGCTACTGTACTTTTTTCCTCTTTCGTAGAGGTTGATGGTTTTGTCTTGGATGATTATATGAAACTAATGGAAACCTCGTCATTTCGCACAGTAAGCTAAAATAACTGGTTTTAAATGATGCCCTTGCCTGCAAGAGGAGAATAGTGATTATTTGCATTTGTTACACCAATTGTTGTACTGATCATTTGCTCCAAACTCCAAAGTACTTTTTTATTTTTTCTATATTCAAAGGATAAAACTCTTATTGCATTTATGATTACGGGTCAAGACGCTATTCATTATGTTTGCTGCTAGACGACCTATACTATAACTTCTCCATTTCGAAATGGAGAGTAGAATTAACAATTGTTCATGGTATGCTGAAGAACTTGATGTTCTATCGGCTCTTTCTCCCCTTTTATGTAAGGGAGCCATTAAGGGCAATTTGATGATGATGGGATTTGGATTGAGATCACGAGTACCGCATCTTGACTTGAGTGTGACTTTATACACCTTGATGTTTAACACTTGCAGGTGCCGTGCTTGCCCTTGGTGCCGGAGCTGTTTGTGGCTGGACATTTGGAGCTGAAGTCGCAAATCATGCCCTACAGCTTTACAGATTGGACACCTTGACTGCCCAAACTAAGTTCATGGAATGGTGGGAGACCAAATCGGCGAGTCGATCGTAATAATCCTGCTTTGTTATGTGCTCAGCTTGAAGCGGTTCTCTTTTGAAATAAAAAGGTACCCCCTGTGAGTTGGTCTTGTAGTACTGCCATTTCTATTTCGTAGTACTCTTGATTTACTCAATGACATGGCAATGGGAAGCTACTAAATACTCGTGAATATTTAGATTTTTTTGGAAAACGAGCATGAGTGTTAATCAAATCTCGTCTTTTTCGCAATTTTAATTGAATCAAAATGTGGTTACCGTCTTGACTCTTGCGGATATATCCTTTCAGAATAATTTGAATTCATATGAATGATTGGAAAAGTTTTCTATTGCACTGGCTTTGTGGTTCGTACCCTTGCAGTTGGTTTAATCGTCGTCTGGATAGTGTTTTATGGTTGATATAAGATTATTTCCTTTCGCTAAGTTAGTGCACACCTCTAAGAATGCGTCCAATAACGGCTAAGTTGTCAACACAAACACACGGACACCCTAGAGCAACTTTTACAAGGAAACCCGGTTTAAATGTCTACTGGTATCTTACTCTTTACTTACCCTATCCCCTAGTGTAGAAACAGTCCAAATGCAACTCCGGTTCTGGGTGCCAGTTGAGGTCCAGAACCGGGCGTCTTGACGGGCCGACCGCCCCGGCCCTCCCTGGCTTATAAGAACTTATCCGGGAAACTTCAAGTGATGTTGCCAAGGTGATGGGTTTGATATCACGAGAAATGATGAATATATGCACATGTACTTCATTGTGGATAACTTTGCATTAAGGGAGATAGAATGGCTATACACCTTCTCTTCTACCTTCTTCTTTGACTCTCACAATCGGTTAAAAAATCATATAATTTGCCTCATCCACTTGTCATCCGACCCCACACAATATATAATAGTTTAATCGATATTGTGACTTGTGAGAGGATAAAGGGACAAGGTGGGAGAAAGTGTTTGAGAGATAAGGTAAAAAATACCCCTATATCATCTTGTCTGTTTTAGGTGAAAAATCTATAGTACTAGACCTGGTAAAATTGACCTGAATAATTCAACCGGCGGCCGAACTTTACCCGAAATTTGAATTGGTCCGAGCTAGATGTTTATTATTGCAAACGGATTATTATCTATGAATAACTTTATAATAGTACTCGAATCCGAAATAACTCTCCCGATGTTTTTAACAATTCTTTATTTACCTAAAAATCTACATTATAATAACTTTCACCAATTACACTTTTCATATTAAGGGTATTAAAGTCTTATGATTTTGGAATATGATATTATAAAAGCGTTTTATACGAGACTTACTCCCAACCTTTATAATGCATTTTTATTTGGGTGGATTCTCTTTATATTCTACCCTCTCCATTTCAATTATTTCTTTCAACGATTTAGATTTTATCTGGTAACGATTTAACTGTCGCCATTAAAACAATGAATCAAAAGGTGGTTATTCGATTGTATATGAATATGAATATGAATATGAATTACACTAATATAGCCATTTCTTTTAGGAAATAGAAAGATCACAATTAATTGTTTGAAAATTAAAATATTCTAAAATACATGGCGCTGATGATGATTGTTAATTGAGACATCTTCGCTATTTCAATATGCACAAATTCTAATTGAAGACGGTAAAAGGATTGAATTTTCTCTTATAAGGAGGGAAGTGAGAATCTATTTAATGAGAGTTACTGTCCAATAAGACTATGGTTAGACAGCCACACTCAGAACCAACCACTGATTGCATGATTGTTTAAACTATTATTCTAATCCAAATTTATGGAATGCTAATGTACATGTACTTCCAACAATTTAATTAGGTCAAAAGCATCTAATCAATACTTCTATTTTTTGTACCTTCATACGTGACAATGACATTGACGAAATAAGGAAGACAATGACACATTACCTCACTACCTTGGAATTAAATTAACCATTAAATTCTTGTATGATACGATGCTTTTTGGTAAAATAAATAAAATTACGTAAATCGCTAAATAAAAACATCGGAAAATTCACATGGTACTCTCGAGGTTTGCCATTTTGCACGAAATACCCAAAATTTTGATCTAGAAAACTTTAAGAGGTCATAACTCGTGTTTACGAGATCAGATAGTGACGATTTTTTTTTTCAAATCGATCGTCTTTCCAAGTACTACGATTTGAAAAAAAAAATTGTTGACTTCGGAATTCGTAACCAAGAGATATGCTCGCTCAAAGTTTGTTCGGTCAAAAAAACTTTGACATGCAATAACTTCTAGCTACGGGATCCAAATACAATAATTTTTTTTTTCAAATCGTAGTTCTCGGAAAGATGATCGATTTGAAAAAAAAAAATCGTCACTTTATGATCTCGTAAACACGAGTTATGACCTCTTAAAGTTTTTTAAATCAAAATTTTGGGTATTTCGTGCAAAATGTCAAACCTCGGGGGTAACATGTGAATTTTCCGTAAAAACATTAATAATTACGTCAATTGAGGTTTATCTACCATTTGCCATAGATTGGTAACATCTCAACTCATATGAATGTCTGTCATGTATCTCGACGTCATTACTCGTTATATCCCAATGGTTCACTGAACCCAGCCTTACCCTAGTGTTAGAAACACAAAAAGGTTGTTTCCGAATGACTAAAGATGAAAATTGTGTCGATAGCTGCATTGAAGGAACGCTATTCCACGAGGGAAAGAAGTGCAGTTACTTTAATAAGCCGACAAAAAAGTATCAAGAGTTTTAAGACTATTAATTAACAATACAAAAGAATCAATTTATTAAAATGCACAATTATTAGTCTCCAAAATGTTTATTATGAAGGGGTAGGGCAAAGATTGATGGAATGTGAATGCAATGGTTGCCCCACCCTTTCTCTTCATCACACAAAATTAATTCCCCCAAACACCACCGACACCCTTCAACAATCAACATCACCAACAAATTAAAAAAGAAAAAAAAGAAAAAAAACATGTCTCTCTTGTGACGGGAATATCCATCACAAGCTTGAGACGGGTCAAGTATTACCTATGTAGGTAGATAAGACAAAACAGAATGCTACTCCCTAGACAATTTGTTTTTATCTTATGTACCCACATGGGTAGTATTTGACCCGTCGACGGATATTCCAACAAAAATACAGAGTAATACTCTTAAATTGTATATTTATATAACTAAAGCAGTTTCTCTCAAGGTGGGGGGAGCTATGCACTAGGAAAAGGCAAGGACTCAAAAAGGAGTTTATGATTATATTGCAAACCTCCTTGATTTCCCAATATATATATATTGTAAAAATATGCTTCACCAAATAAAATAAAATAAAAAAGAAGAAAAAAAATAAAAAAGAAAACTGTATTAACATCAGTGATCATCTGAAGCTGTCCACTTTTGTCCAACAATTTTACATCTGCATAAGATAATAGGAGTATGATACATTAATTATAATTTTATCGACGATTATATATATATATATATATATATATATATATATATATATATATGGTGATTTGTTTTAGTGAGCAAATATCGACGTCTTTATAACTTTCTAACAATAAAAAAAATAGACTAATTTTTATCCGTTAGTCTCTTGTAAGGTTGTTTTACAGTAATATTGCGTAAAACCGATTCACAAACAAAAAAACGTAATCGTAGATTTCGTAGCACTACAAATGGAACACGAAAACAGAAAAACACGGTTAAAAAACCGTTTACACGGAGTCTTGTGTAAAGAGTTTTGTTGGTTCTCTTTTTAAGGATACTATGCTTAATATGCAAGGTTTATTTAGTCATGAAACTAGAAATAACTTCTAGGTTACCCTCTTAAGACTCTTTCAAATTAAGAAATATATCACAATCACCACCAAAACCTCCCTTAAAAGTCTTAAAAATAAAGGGTTGGGGAAAAGAGGTTCATATTGCCTTAGAATCAAAGTAAATGGCACAAATATATCAAGAAAACTTAACTCATTCTACAAACTTTCTTAGAAAGTAGAGATTATTTTATGGCAAAGTACCTAAAAACAAGAGCAATATCTATATGCAACAAAAAAAAAGGTTCTAAAGTCGAAACCAACATAAAAAAGATATCGGAATAATGATAAAAATCAAATGAATTGAAAATTTGGTAGGGGAAAGGAATAAAACAGGTATTGTGAGGTCATGAGAAAAAGAGAAATATGAAACCTTTTGGTTTCCTGAGATGCCTACTGTCAGCCCGAAATGGCGATTCTCTCATTGGCAAGGGTTGAAGCGTCTTCTCATTGAGCCTAGCATCCAGCAAGTCGTTTCAAGCAGTTTCCCTGTTAGCCAACACGAAAGTTGACTTTAGATTTACAGACGATTTCACAAGGAAGAGGGCGGAAATTAAAGTTTCAGTCGTAAATGACTTATATGGTAGAAAAACACATATCGATCACAAGACATATTAACACGTGTGGATTAAATGCACTGTTGGGTAAGGGGTAAATAAGCGGCCATATACAAAATATAGTGTGAGATCGTCTCGTTTGACAATTTGAGCAACTAGGGTAAGAAAAGACGACAAAACTTTACAAGGGTAACTTTTGAATCAAACTAGCCAAACTACTGATGCAAAACCGGAATTTGACTGTGTTAAAGATTAAATTTTAATGAATGTTTTGACCAGTTAACCAAAAGGGAACTTTGTCAATAAACATGATTAGACAAACCCAAACGGTAGGGCTTAACCTTTAGAACAAGTCTCTATCGCAACCTCGTGTTCTTTCTTCTACTACAGCTATGTAACACTCTAAAACAGTTCTCAATAGCTAACCATTGGTAAATAATACACACTTTGCGAGCCCACTTTGGCTAATTGAATGCTATTTTAGTGCACAGTTCCTCATAGTTCATATCTCATCAATCATGGCTTCCGCTTAAGCAAAGTTCATAACGTAGTAGTAACCACAATTGCATCACACCAATGCCTTAAAAACATGTATAGTCGATCTACGATTAATAAGGCCGTAGAGAACAGCAACAGTCACCATATTTCCTCTAGTCCATTTGCCCACAAAGCAACTGAATCTCTCATAACAATAAGAAAATCCCAATTTATGATCCATATTCCTATGAATAATCGGGAAACAACCTCTATGTGTCTAAACCAAGGCTAAGTCTAATTGATTTGACCCGGTTACTCCCTTAGAACATTGTGTTATTAGAACTGCTCTATTGCTATAACCCTGACCACTACGACTATCAAACAAGCCCGAAATGATTAAATCCAAAACTTGATACCGATTCCACCCTAGTCAACCGATAATCAACGGTCCAATACCAACATAGCTATGGAGAACTATCTACATAACATACACTTGCCAAGTTAGTGTTTGTGATCAAAATTTGGCATTCAAGTCACACTTAATCAACAATTTGAGCTAAATCAAACCGAAATCTAAAGACATCTAATTACAACCTCCAACCTAATGCACCAAAATTTGCATCACAAAACATCAATTTCACATAATCCAACAAACTATCCAACTAGATTTTCAACCAAACAATCGATCACAAACATAAAATTGAGTCAAGTTAAATCATTTCCATATGTTTGTTCAAAATAATCACATAAGATTAGCGAAACCCATACCTCTTCTAGCTTTGGAAACAACCTTAGCAGGTCGATTCGATATCTTAACATCCTTATCACCACCACCACTATCACTCTTTTCCTCAATTGGAAACAAAACCCCATCAATCCCTTGAACCGAGATCCTCCCATCAGTATAAATATCCGGGTCAAACAAATACGCGGACCCATCACCCGACCCAAACCTAACCGACCCATCAGCTTCCTCAGCATCCACCTTATGAGGAAGCCTCAATGTATCATACCTAACTTTACCGAACCTCCTAACAGCATTATACATACTCTCCTCAGTTTGATACTCAGGTATAACATGATAATACACTATTTGTTCCGGAGCTCCAGGTTCGGATAACTGGTCCGTATTCAACCTAGACATAGCCTCGTCATTCGGGGCTAAAACCGTAATTACGTACCCTTCCGAAACTAGCTTCCCCATTTCCGTAGCTAGTGAAGTTAAATTGACTAAAATATCAGCAAGTTCGTTATAACCTCCATAATGTAAAAGGGTGTGGATAAAATCCTTCACTTGCGACTCACCATCGAAATGATGGTGGGGACCTCCTGGTCCCGGCGCTGGCGCCGGGGCCAGGGACGGACCTGGGGACATTGCGTCGTAGATAGATATCGACTGCGATGTCCCTGGTCCGGAAGGTGGACCCGAGGACGAGATTTTATTTTTCTTTTTTATTAGTTTGTTCGTCCTCGGGTCCACCTGCGGTGCTCCTTCTGGCAGCACCGCGGAGATAGAACGGAGGTTGCGTCCGCGGTTGTTGAAGTCTTCCTGGACCGACTGCGGAATCAACACCCGTTCTATCCCGTGGATCACGCCGTCGGGTTTAACAACGTCGTTCGGGCTGATTACCCGAGCCCGATCCACTGTCTTTTCCCCACCGTCCTTCAAATGGACATTCTCGTTAGACAGCGTCACGTGATGTCGGTGACTCGGCCACTCGGCCGAGTCAACCCGGACCGGAATCACGTGAAACAAAAGTAAAGTCTGTAGAGACTTAATATTCCCCGGTTCGAGCAAAAACCGCTTGAACTCCGGGTCTAAATCGCGCTCCAATGCGTCATTCTTCGGAGCAAAAATAGTAATATTGTGGGACCCAACAACTTGCTCGAGCTTCTGAAGTAGAAGAGCTTTCTCTACTAACTCAGCTAACTCGGTATAATGCGAATCAAGTAGCGCAACTAATACCGAGTTAGAATGAATTTGACCCGGATTCTGAACCTGACCTGAATTAACTACTGATATCGCTTTAGCTGGTTTAGCTGGCAATGCGGAGACCGAGACGGTGAAGAATTGAGAGGAAATGAAAAGAATGAGAATACACAAGAAGCCAAGGTTACCCATGGCTTTTTTTCACAAATGTGGATCAAGAAATTGAGATTTATTTAGGGATTATTTTATTGAAATGAGGTATTGGAAATATTGTTGGGTTTAGTTATGAAGAGAGAGAAATGAAGAAGAGAGTGTGTGAAGGAGAAGGAGAAGAAGAGGAAGAAAGTAGGGAGGAGAGAGAAGAGAGAAGAGAGAGAGAGTGAGTGAGAAAGACAGAAAGAGTAACTGCGTGTTTGGTGAAGGAGTGTCGGTTCCGCTTGGCAACGTGAGTTCGGTTAATACTTAGGTCGACCCGATATTGTAAATTTATTTACTTTATCTTTAGTGTAAAGGTTGATGAAATAGAGATTAATTTTAGTTGTTATTGTTGAATTATAAGTAAACTAAAATTATGTAAATGGTCAAAGTATCAGAAAGATAAACAAAAATAGAAGCTAATAAGTAATCACATAAGGAGTATTTTGTTAAAGACAGACATTTTTTGTTTTTTTAAAAAGACTTCTCCTAAGCTGTGAGCTAGGTAGCACGGACACTTCTCCTACTTAGCCGTCCCGTGTCGGACACACGGACACCTATAAAGAAGAAATTGGAGGTGGAAAGATTAAAAGAGATTGATTAAAGGTGATTTTGGGTGGAAAATGAGAATAAATTATCGTCAAATTCAAATTTTACCTTCAATTATTTACATCTAATATCAAATACTAATACAAATATAAAATCGTGCGTTATTTATAACTATAAAATATATATTTTATTAAATTTAAATGTCGTGTCCTGTGTCCTAAATTTCACGAGATGTTGTATCACGTGTCCGTGTCCATGTCCGTGTCCGTTTTGGTGCTACCTAGGCTGTGAGCTTGTAAGTGGGAGACCAAGTAGGGGAGGGATTACGAGAGATCACGGCCACAAACGAGATTTACTGTTCATAATTAGATAGGTAAACAAATGTTCAGAAATAAATGTAATATAACCTCATTTTCTTACAAATAGTAAAATACTACTTTTGAATTAACTTGGTAGAATAAAAATTAGATTTCAACAAAAAGAAGATAACAAACATTTCTTATTTGCTCGGAGATACAATTAAGGAATTGAGTTAGTCTAATGAAATAAAAAGAACTTCCGTTATCGGTTAGTAATTTAGCATACTCAAACGGTGGAAAAGGTAAATTTCAAGTACCGAATTAACCTTCCTATCGAGTAATTTTATTCGGATTTGTTATGTCAGGTCTATTGCATTTGGTGTATCTAAAAACTATTATGTGAGTTTAACAAGACAAGGGTGACGTGGAGAAACACAATTGGTTCGTGACATAGGTAAGGTAAGTGAGCAGGTGAGGATAGGGAGATGAGGGTCAAGGTTCGGACAGGCTGGAAGTGGGGCCCACAATTGGGTCCGTAAAAGAAGCAAGTAAAAATGTGGGCATTGAGTTTTAAAAGCTTAATTAAATAGACAAGTAAGTGAGTTGTTTGGGTGTTTGGTTGAGGAGTTGTGAGTTGAAGTGGGTTTGGTTGTCCCATGTGATTTTATTTTGGTGCATTTAGTGTTAGATTCATTCACTATTAGTGTCTAGTTTTATAGCTCTTGTATCTTAATTATATGTCTTAATATATGTTTAGTGTATGTAATCTCTTCATCTAAAGTGATTAAGATCCGTTATACACGAGCTAACATGTTTGATATTTTATTACTTACCATAATTTTTAAAGTCAGCTTACATCTACTTAACTCTTAAGTCTTAAGCGTGCTAGTAATAAGTAAAAACGATAAGTTGAAACAAGATTAGGTTGACTATGTAGTGTTAGTATCAACGTAGACCTGTATTTTCAGCTAACTATCAGCCATGTTTAGTCATTTCAACTCACTTCGACTTTATTTAGTTCAGTTCAGCTTGACTTTACTCAACTTGTATCAATTGTTCAACTTCATTCAGTTTAGTTTAACTTAATTTAGCTACACTCAATTAATTCACTGCTTTCAACACAAAAGAAAGGGATAACAGTTAGTTGTTCTGATAGTCATCATAGAAGGATTCAATAAGAGACCGAAGAGGCACGTGCCCACCCATGTGACCAATGATGTTCACATTATATAATCCTATTATACTGATTCGATTTATATAAAGTCAAAGGAAAATTTGTGTAACCATATTGTTTTTATTTGTGAAAGTTGTTATAAAAGCAAAGCGAAATAAAAAAGTTAAATCTACAATAGTTACAATATCTCTATATCTTGATCACTAAATTAAAACATCGTTTATAATTTGTGAAACTATTAAAGACATTATTAAAAAAAATTATTATTGTTCATATGATAGGAGGAGTAAATTTTATTTTCCCACTATAATACACGTGAAAAGCACGCTTGTAAAAAGGGTAAAGTTTGACGGTGACAAATTTCCTACCGGAAGGACGTTAGTCTCTTGTGACATTGTCTCTCTCAACAAAGATAAAGTAATACTCCTAATACAGTATTTTACAGTAAAAGTCATCTTTAACCATGGTTAAGTAAAGCATTATTTTTAGGCACTCGATCTTTTAGTCTTTTTTCACGAAGTACGTGACAAAATTAGTTGAATAAAGCATTAATTAATTAATTAAACCTTAATAAATAAACATAATAATATTCACTATTTCACATATGATGACACGTTAATAAAAATGACCAGCCGTAGGCTAAACCTTAACAAAAATTCTTATTTAAGACGGAGGTATCCGTCTTAAGCTTAAGACGGATACCATATTCTCTCACAAAATACCCATTAAGGGTGAGTGGAGAGCACCTGGGGGGTGCACCTTGTCCCCTCTACTCATTTCCTCTCACAAAATACCCGTTGCAAGATCCGACCCGTCTTAAGCAAGACCTACTGAAACCTTAATTAAGCTAGGTGGTCTTATCATCATTAGTTAATTAATTCTCTAGTAGTTGGTCTAAGGGTATAGACAATCTAGCTTAATTAAGTTTAGAAAATTGGTTTAAGATTTCTATAACTAAAATAAGTATTTTTTCTGTCTCGGTAAATTGTTGTCCTTTTATTTTTGCACAAAAACCAAGGAAAATGTTAGAGACTATTTGTGATTCCATTTAGTGGATGATAAGTCGACAATAGTCCAATTAGGTGATCAAATTATGCATATAAAATCATCCTAATTTAGAAAGAACAACAATTTACTGTGACACCTTAAAAAAAAAATAGGACAACAACTGACCGGGACAGAGGAGTAACATGTATGTATAAATTTAAGTTAATTTCATATTTAAAATCATCTCATAATATTCGCGAATAAAACAACTTGCGAAAGAAATGTTTTCGGTATGTAAATAAACCTTAAAATACTTGGGTCAATACATATAATACTCCCTCTGTACCGGTCAATTGTTGTCCTTTCATTTTGGGATAAAGACCAAGGAAATGCCGGAAAACCATTTGTGGTTCCACTTAGTGGATAACAAGTGAACAATAGTTTCATTGGGTGATCAAATTACTCATATAAATCTTTCTAAATATAAAAAAGACAACAATTGACTGAGATACTCTAAAAAGGAATATGACAACAATTGACCAGGACAGATAAATTGAAGTATAAATTAAGACTTTATAGTTTTATAATTCTACTATTAGAAGTTACAACCAACAAACCTTAATTACAATGTTAAGCACTTTTAAGCAATAAATGTTGCGCAATTGAAAGAAGATACTCCCTCGTCTCGGTCATTTGCGGTTAAATTATTTTGATACAAAGATCAAGGAACGGTATGATACAATTTGTGGTTCTATTTGTTGGATGATAAAAGAATAATAATCTTATTGGGAGTTTTAATTATTCATACAATATTATCCTTATATAGAAATGACATTAAATAAGTGAGATATCCAAAAAAGGAAGAGGATCACAAATGATCGGGATGCCGGGACTGAGGGAGTATAAAACAACAAGTCTCATTTGCTTTGTGTGAGGAGCGTTTGACATGTCTTAAGCTTATGACTGGGTAGCCCCGTCACAAAGGAGAATTTGTGATAATAAAAAATGAGAAAACAAATAAATGTTTCCAATTCTTCTAGGAAATGAAGGTTTCCGTCGGTGCATCGTTACTTCATGATACATGCTCTTGGTTGTGGTACAACTTTATATCGAATATCAATTATGAACAAAACATTTTTAGGATTTACTAATTTATAATTAAGATAAAAATACTTAGGTGGGCCGTTTTAATCATTTAAGTTGCTTTGTCAGGTTTTGTCACGAGTCACAGCTACTGACAAAACATACCCCTCTAAACTCTAGTGCTCTTTACTTTAATTAATTTGTTACATTTGTTATTATATTTTATTGGGCAAAGTTTTATTAAAGACGGACCAGTTGAAAACGGGCTTTTTGTAACTAGTTTAATGACAATATATAATCATGTGACAAACAAGCAATTATAGCTTAGGAAATAATATTGGTTACATTTGTTGTTACACTGATTATATTTGGCCCGTCTTCAGCTGAAGACAGACGTGTGAGTGTGTGACCGTCTTCAACAATACTTATTGATCATTTATTTGCTTTATAGAAACTCCATTTCCCAAGTTAACAAAAAAACAAGTCAATTCCTAAAAGTTAAGGAATAAAAAGAAAAGGAAAATACCTAAAAAGAGCAGTAAGTTGATTGTACCTCTGATGTACTACCACATAGAATATAGTTTTTTAGTTTTACAATAAAGTTTTTGAGTATAGTATAATTTTATTATAAAGTTTTTGAGTTTATTAATTTGAACATTAAGCTCAAAAAAATTACAATAAAACTCAAAAAATATCATATATATAAGATATAAAATTTAATTTATAAATTTTAAAAAGCTCGAAAAAAATGCACAAAAACTCAAAATCATACTACTCTGAGGTAGTACCTCCGATGTATAATCCTTTTTCCCTAAAAAGAGTGAAAACTAAGATTACAAAATGATTGGTATTATATTCAATTATATTGTACACGTTCATCATGTTATGAGTTAAATTTATGTTAATTACTAGATTTAGTAAAATAGAAAGGCTAGATCTATGCTTTGAGAGTGCTGCCGACAATTTTTTATACTATTTAAAGACTAAAATGACAATGAAAAGTACAAGTAATGAGTTACAAAGTACAAGCTTTACGAATGGTGACTGCATTTCTTGTTCGAGTTAATCTCAAATACGATCAACAAAATTGGTTAATGTACATCATGTTCTTTTTTTGGGCTGAGCTGAACCAAATTGAGATGAAGTGACCCGAATTGAACTGAACCAAATTGAGATGAAGTGAGCCGAACTTAACTGAAGTAAGCTAAACCGAATTGAAATACGCTAAGCTGAACTGAATTAAGTTGAAATTAAGCCGAAAGAACATGGCCTAAACGTATTGAGATTTGTTTGGCTTGCTCCTTCACAGGGTAGCAAGTTCGAAACTCCTCATAGGACTCATCCCTCAAAGCTTCGAATCATGAATTTGAAGCAAAGCTTTTAACTCATTAAATTTTTATTATATATTTAATGCAATACTATGATTGATCATTATTTATATTCCTGTTAAATTCATAATGAATGAACGTATGAGCTTCCAAATTTTCGGTATTTCATAAACCGGGGGTGTCAATTGTCAAGTAACTAAAAAGTACAGAGTATTAATTTGACTCGACATTTTTTGCATGTTTTTGACCGAAATAACTTATCGTAGGGCCGTTGGGCCATGTAATAATGCCGACACTATTGTACATCTAAATTCAAGACTTTGCTCCACAACATGCTGGCTGCTGCATTGCTGCATATGATTGAACAAAGCTGAACCAGAAGTTGTATAACCGACAATTAGTAGTACCAGGTTTCCCATTTCCGGTAACAAATACAGAGTATTATTCTAGTTCCATTAGCGACTGAAAAAAAAAAGTCGATGGTAACTGATATCGGTCAAGAAAAGGAATTACTAACTGATTGTGGATTTGTGGTGACGTATATCCTACACGAGATGAATATGACGACTACCTGAAACGCTGCAATTAGCGACTGAAAGACATGTCGGTACTAACTGATATCAGTCGAGAAAAAAAAGGAATTACTGTCCAATACTAAGAGATGACGACTGTTGATGATCAGACGATACTTACCCACCAAAAGTCTATATAGCGCTGGAGGTTTGTGTAGAGGTCGGTACTTCTCAGTCGTTGAGCTGTGTTTTTCTAGTAATGTAACTTCATTTCTCCTTTCTTTACCACGACTTCTATCCACCCAATTTTCCATCTGTGAGCTCGTAAATCCATAATAATTATCCCAGTTCTAACAAGTCTAGATCGGAAATCACGTCAGTCTGATAATCCCTAACTCGAAACAAAAAAAAAACAGATCCTTTTTCCCGATTGAGAAGCAATGAACTATCTTCAAACTAATTTCAGAACGAAGAATCAACTACGAAAAAATTATTGAACTCACCGTGCAAGCTAAGTGTACGAGGCACTTCAAAGGGCAATGACAGCCGAACTAAGACCATCAAATCATGAACCCTACATTTTCACCAGCTTTCACAGACACATGAGTCAATAACTAGACATTATTCAAGGAAACTGTTAGTATCATGACGATAACAAGATGACGTAGGCGCAAAACTCGTACAACCAGCTGATTAGAAGATTTGAACCCTACACTTTCATTAGCTTTCTCAAACATTAGTATCAATCACTATACGTTACTTAGGTAAACTATTAGTATCATGAAAATAACAGGATTTAGAACCAACTTATTAGATTCGAAGTTAATTACATCTATATCATCCGACAGTCAACGGATAAACATCTCCAAACAATACAAGCATCTGAAATTTAACAGTACATGATCAAGTTATGCACATTTAGGCCCTGTTCTTTTGGGCTGAATCGGAGCTGAACTGAACTGAACTGAACTTATAGAAGCTGAATTGAACTTATTGGAGCTGAACTGAACTGAACTGAACTTATAGGAGCTGAACTGAACTTATAGGAGCTGAACTGAACTGAACTTATAGGAGCTGAACTGAACTGAACTTATAAGAGCGGAACTGAACTTATAGGAGCTGAACTGAACTGAACTAAACTTATATGATCTGAACTTTTCTGAACTTAATTTTAATTAATTGAATAGAATTTATAGAATCTAAAATTTACTAAACTGAACTTTACTACATAAGGTAAGATAATAACATAATTCCAATTTATATGCACTGGTTTGTTCAAATATATTACTACGTTGACATATCTTTATCTGTATCTTTATTTTTTGGAAAGGACTGTCATAAAAAAAAGTATACTCTAAAACATAAGGTAAGATAATAACATAATTCCGATTTATGTACATTGGTTTGTTCAAATAGATTACTACGTTTACATTACGATAAATAAAAAAAATCACATATTACATCGTTTTCTAACCATCTATTTCCATATCATCATCTTCCTCATCACTTTCTTCTTTAACTTCACTATCACTCGTAACAACGAATTTATTCCCTTGCCAAATGTTTTTTACTATCTTGTTTCGTACCTTTAACATGGTTTTTTTTTCCGTTTATCATCAAACGTGCCCAAATCTACTGTTCCTTGAATATTCACGTCATGTTGTATAATAGGTATTCCAAGATTATGCATCCTTATAAAATTATGGAGTGTGAATGTATAAAACAATAATAGACATTTGATACTTCTGTGACATTCGGGGCATATTTTTTAACACCCATCTTTTTTTCAAATGACCAAATGTCATTCCACTAATTAATGTCAAATGTTTTTATATCGGTTTTCATAAATAATATATTCCGTATAACTTTTCTGAACTTAATTTGTAAGAATTGAATTTTTCTGAACTGAACTTATAAGAGCTGAACTGAACTGAACTGAACTGAACTTATAGGAGCTGAACTGAACTGAACTGAACTTATAAGAGCTGAACTGAACTGAACTTATAGGAGCTGAACTGAACTTATAGGAGCTGAACTAAACTGAACTGAACTTATAGGAGCTGAACTGAACTTATAAGAGCTGAACTGAACTTAAAGAGACTGAGTTTAAGTCCAAAAGAACAGGGCCTTAGTAGTAAGATCTGCAGGACATGCAACAGAACTCCCATAAACATCGTATAAAGCTAACGAATCTGGATCATGAAGCAGGATCAGTGACACCAATAAGCGCTAAACTCTTTACTTTTGAAACAACTAGATTTCATGCCCGTGCAATGCACGGGTCTATATTAATGTCATTTTCATAATTTTTCTATAACAATTAACTTGTAAAAATAAACTTTTGAAATTTTAAGACTATAATAAAATATACTCCGTAATGTTTAAGAAAATAATATTAATATATTGATTCAACTTCTATTTTAAACATATTTTACCAATCTTGGCATGAATCAAGTTATATTTGATCTATAGGACTCGAAAAATGATCCAAGGTACCTAAGAATTAAGCTCTCTATGACAATTCTTAAGAGAATCAAAAGATTTTGGGTTGATCACCCTACCTTATGGTAATTGTCCGATATGGGGCAATTCTACTATTTATAGGTATTAGTATCTTCATCACACTTACATTATTTATCAAGGTGGGATATAACACACTAAGAATTACACTAAGTATGTACAAATAATATGAGATTTTATATACTATAATGATAACATTTTTTTTACTACGAATCTTATAATTAGATTATTTTCATAATTAATACAAAATTTTAAGAGTTCTCGAAAACAATATTTGAGAGACTTAAATGATTTTAGATTGATCTCTAATTCCAAGGACGGCTCTTATGTATAATCGCATAATCACTCCAGCTTATGATATTTCTCCGATGAGAGAATTCCTCTATTTATACATAGTATATTCACCACACTTACAATATTTTTCAATGTGGGACAAATAACATATTTAGTTGTACACCATTAAAATTATTATTTATGATATTTTCCTTAATTAATTTTGATGATGTAAGTTTAATTAAGACGGGGATAATAATACAAACTTTTAAGAGTTCTATAAGATAATACTTAAGAAATTCAAAAGATTTTCGGTGAATATCTAACTTTGAAAGATGACTCATTTTCACAATATTTTTGTTGTGAAATAAAATGTAAAAGGTTTATAATTATAGGATCACCCCACCTTAGGATAACTTTACGATGTGAGACAATTATACTATTTATACGTAGCATATTTACCATACTTGTATTATATTTCAATGTGGAACAAATAACTTATTAAGTAGTACACCATCAAAATTATTACTTATATAATACTTTCCTAAATTAAGTTTGATGGTTTAAATTTCATTATTGTGAAGATAAAATACAAACTTTTAAGAGTTCATTAAGACAATACTTAAGAGATTAAAATGACTCCAATTTATAATCATATTTTTTATCACTCCACCTCATGATATTTTCCGACATAGGATAATTTTACAATTTACACTTAGTATATATATTTATCACAAATACATTATTTTTCAATGTGAGACTAATAACACATTAAGTAGTTTATCATCAAAATTATTATTTATGATACTTTTCTAAATTAATTTTTAATAATGTAAATTTCACTATTGTGACGATTATAATACAAATTTTTAGAACTCTTCAACACAATACTTAAGACCAGACTTAAAAAATTATGGGTTTATACATAAGTTCAACGATGACTACTATTTATAATCATAGAATCACCATATGTTATAGTAATTTTTTGATGTGGAACAATTTACTATTTATATGTAATATATTCACCATACATACATAATTCTTCAATGTGGGACTAATAAAAAACTAAATAGTACACCATCTTTTTCTATATTAGAATAATAAAAGAATATTTTAAAGGTAACTTATTATATTTTAAAAGTCTTTAATTAATAATATAAAAAAGATGATCATATTATGATAATTTTTCAATGTGGGACAATTTTACTATTTATACATAGTATATATTCACCAGTCACCATAGCTACATTGTTTTTCAAATATCACATTAAATCATTTATCATCAAAATTATTATTTATGATAATTTTCTAAATTAATTTTTAATGATGTAAATTTAACTATAATTTAGATTATAATACAAACGTTTAAGAGCTCTTTAAGACAATATGTAAGAGGCTCAAAAGATTTTGGGTTGAAACTTTATTTCCAAATATGATTCCTATTTGTAATTATAAGATCACCCACCTTATGATAATTTTCTGATGTGGATAATTCTACTATTTATAAGTAATATATTCACTATACCTATATTATTTTTCAATGTGGGACAAATACCATACTAAAAATTACACCAAGTATGTGCAAATAAATAGTATGAGTTTCTATACTTTCGAGTTTTTTTTTACCACGAATGTAACTATATTATCTTCATAATTTTTGTAATGATACTTCAATTTTTTTTAATAATACTTTTCTAAATTAATTTGTGATGATGTAAATTTAACAATTGTAGAGATAATAATACAAACACTTTTAAGAGATTTCTAAGACAATACTTAAGAGACTTAAAATATTTCACTTTGATATATAAGGTCAAAGTATGATTCCTATATATAATTATAGGAGATTTTACTTTGATATATATGGTCAAAGGATGATTCCTATATATAATTATAGGATTCACCTACCTTATGTTAATTTTACAATGTGGGACAATTTTACTATTTATACATAGTATATTCATCACATCTACAAACTTTTAAGAGATCTCTAAGACAATTTTTAAGAGATTCAAAAAAATTTGGGTTAATAGCTAAGATTGAAGGACGACACCTATTTATAATCATAGGATTAGCCACTTTATGTTATTTTTTAGATGTGGGATAATTCTACAATTTATACGTAATATGTTTACCACATCTACATTATTTTTCAATGTGACAAAAATAATATATTAAGTAGTACACCATCTTTTTCTTTAAAATATATATTTCTATTATTTTTATTTTTATATAATAATTAAAAAATTATCCACTTAATTTTTTATATCCAAAGTATTATTTATGAAACTTTCCTAAATTAATTTTTTATGATGTAAATTTCACTATTGTAAAGATAATAATACAAACTTGTAAGAGATCTCTAAAACAATACTTAAAGAGACTCAAAAGATTTCGGGTGGATACATAAGTTCCAATTATGACTCTTATTTATAATCATAGGATCACCATATCTTAAGGTCAATTTTCGATGTGGGACAATTCTACTTTTTATATGTAGTATATTCACCACACCTACGTTATTTTTCAATGTGGGACAAATAACATACTAAGTACTACATCATATTTTTCTATAAATTAATTATTTATTGAATGCTACTAAACCATTATACTAATATTAGAATAATAAAAAATATTTTAAAAGGCATTTATTTAATTTTCATATACGTAGGTTATAGTTATATAATCTTATAAATGATATGGTAGTAAAAAATACAAAATTTATACTCTAATGAAAGCATTTTTCGCCACGAATCCAAATATATAAGTTTCGAAATGTTTTGCATTATAACTTTTTTGCTAGATTGATAATCAATTTTTTCTTACGTAAATAATAGCTGTAATATTAAAAATATTGCATAATATCTTTTTCGTAATCTTGTAAGATCTTATAATATACTTTCCAAAAATTGTAAAAGATGATGTTGACCAATAGAATTGCTCGAAAAAAGCCTGTTTTATATATATATATATTGATTATTTAAGGCTTCCAATGAAAAAGGGTTCAGATCTTAAAGAATCAGTTTTCAGGGTAGGACGATACTGCATCTCCGCTGCCTACACTGTTGCCTCCTACTCTTCATGTAGGTATGTGTTTTAAATTTTAACACAGAATTTCCCTATATTGTCAAACTGATTATTCTGTAGAATGTCACTTCCAATAGACGTCAAGAAGGACGAAAAAGAACATTAACTTCATTGCTGAGTACAAAAGTAGGTAAGTGGCAACATTTCTTGATGAAAATTATTGGAAGTCTGACCTTATAAATTTGTAATGTCGTAAGGGATGCAATGCCCAGCATTGAGTTTTCAAGAATCCAGGGTGAGGACGATACAGCATCCCCGCTTCCCACACTGTTGCCTTCTACTGTACATGGTATGAAGTATAGGGATGAGGTAGACAGACTTCAGAAAAGAACCGAGACAAAGCTCATCAACGAGGTCTCTGATTTCCGCTTTAGCATATTGCTTTTTAAGACATAAGAATAAGAAATACCATTAGACAGCACATCACCAGATATACAACCGAAGTAATCATTTTGCAAAATGATATGTCTTCTAGAATGTCACTTCCAATAAACGTCAACAAGAAGGACGAAAAAAAACCTCAACTTCAATGCTGGGCACGAAAGTAGGGTATGTCAATTCATGGAAAATCTGACATTCAAAAATATTATGCTCAGACTAAAGCAGGTCCTGTAGTACATGAGTCTTGTGTCGTGTTGTCACTCAAATGGTTCTCTTCCAGGGCTGTGAAAGAATCGTCACCATGGCGGGCATTTGTGTCCAGACGCTCCATCATCTGAGATACATTCACAATTGCAGTGTTCATTCCGCTCCTTACCTCAGAGCCAAGAGTTGTAACTTGCGATAAAACAATCTTTCTTTCCATCCTCGCGTGATGTTTGATATTGATTCCTAGCATCGTTTCATGCATTAAAGATGGCAGAGAGAAAAGAAGACATATTCTGCAGTGGTAGAAAATGTTGTTATGATAAATTCATTGCTAAGAAAGGAAGACTTATACATTCAAATGCACAGCAGTTTGGCTGCCTTTGATGAGCACAGAGTACATAAAAGACGGATTTGCATACAACTATGGCAAATTCACAGTCGGAGTGAAACTCGCAGTATCTAGTAGTCCACAAACATATTGCTCTTTCCATACAAGGGAATGCTAGAGCAATTTCTTGACTCATAACTCAAAAATGCGACTTAAATTAGCACGACGCCAAGTTTACGAAAGCAGCAAAATTCGTACATTGATGCCGTAAATCACCCAAAACGAATAAATCATTGAAGTTGAAGCATCATGATTAGCATTCCAGAATATTGTGAAGATGAAGCTCATGCTTTACTGAATACAACATCTTCTATTTTCCACAAGTTTGATCTCTTACATAAACCTATATACACAATGTATTATTTTCTAAGGATCAAGACCATCATTGGCGTACCTAGAATCGATAGACTGTGGGGTCGAATTTAGTGTAGTAGTGATGAACGGTTTTATGTCGCGCTAAAACTGTTATCAGATAATAATTATAACTCCAACTAAACTAACTACAAATAGCTAGTGGCAAGTCAGGGGTCGAATTCACGGGGAGGTAGTCTAATTCAATTTGATCTAAGGTCGCAATTCTAAATCTACTAAGGTCGACGATTTTGAGGATTGAGTTAGAAGTGAATAAAAGAAATAAGATAAAGGCAAGAAAGCTAACTGAAAGTATATGTAAATAAGCGAAGGAGATCAATATAAGAGAGTCTAGGGCCGGACGGGACAGTTCTCAACTATAAGGAATAAGGGTCGTCAAGGTCATAGAAATAGTCTCGGGTAGTAAAATAGGGTACCTGGTCGGTCTGCCTATTTAAATACCTTTTATGGTTTAGTCGTCTTTACCAAGATTACTGGATCGGTCTCAAAAGGTAGTCACGCTAACGTCAACTAGATGTGGCCACAAATAATATAACGTAATGAAATAAACCAGAGAAATCAATATAACGGTTTAATTGACTAAACTAATTCCCTTAAGTATCGATTACGTCCCTAGCCCTAGAATGAGTTTAGCTACGCATGGCTCTAACTAGATCTAAAAATACGAGGGGAAAGGATTCAGAATTCATAATGCAATAATAAAAATTAAGCAGGAGGGAAATAACCAGACTTACGAAATAAGACTTAAAAATCGATTGGATAGAGAGATCTGGTCGATCGGCAGAGAGATGATCCGATCGACAATTGATGAATTACAACTGAAAATAACTTCAAAGCCTTCTAAAACCAGAATCAAACTAATAGCTACGAGTTTTTGAGAAGTTTAAAGGAAATAAATGAACAATTGCTTCCAATCCGTGACAAGGGATTGTTTGCAATACAATGAGATGCCTCCCGGGTTCGCCTTTGTCCTCCTTTTAACCTTGAATTAGGGTTTCGACTCTCAGAAATGAATCTTCCGATTGTACCTTCGTTGGGCCTGAGTTGAGCTCGTCTTTGGATAATAAGACGTATTCACCGATCGGTATATCTTTTGGTCGATCGATCTAGTTGAGATGAGCTCTGTTTTCGATCGACATAAGTCCTTCTTGATCGGCATCAGGCCTATTAAGCTCAATATGTCTTGGTCGATCGATCTAGTTGAGATGAGCTCTGTTTTCGATCGACATAAGTCATTCTTGATCGGCATCAGGCCCATTAAGCTCAAAATGTCTTGGTCGATCGATGGCTTGTCTTTGATCATGTAGGGATTCTGACTTCGTCGTCTGTGTGTGATGCGAAGTTCGGTCCTCATCCTAAATCCTCCAAAGTAAGCATAAATGGCTTCGTTCCTGCATAAATGACAGCAAGAACACCAAGAGTAGCAAACAAGGGAAAACTATGATAGAATAGCTCAAAGGAGCTCAAATACAAACATATAATGGAGGCAAATACAGGCTAAGCATGCATATAAAATGCATGCATCAAGTAGGCTATGTTTCTTTTTAATATGAGGTATAAAAGACGGAAATTTTCAAATCAAACAAATTTAACACTAAAAAACGTCTATTGTCCGAAAGCTGGTGTCTTGAGACTTCACTGTCTTATATTATATGTATGTGGCTCCGCCACTGAATATCATAGAACGCCTCGAGCATCGTCACAATTCACAAGCGTCGTGAATGCCATTTCCCACGAAGTCGGCCAGATAAGCCAATTTTGTTCCCTCTTAGTTATGAACAATGCTATCTACCTTATCTTTTCCACCATCTCGCAACCTTCTCTTACACATAATTAGAATAACGTAAATTTTTATACGAAAAGAGAAGGTAGATAGCATTACTCCTAATTTCTCGCTTTTCACCATCTCTACTCTCTAGGCTTGGCGCCAACGATTGAACACCGCATAATTCACCATGATTACTTGAAACTTAGCTCAAAATCGAGATATTTCCTCCAATTATTTAAACACCATATCATCTACTTATATACTTCCTCCGTCTCAATTATTTGTTTGCCTTTGATACTACTTCCTAGTTCCTACTCTAAGAACAAATTTCCATTATTTAAACAAAAATTTAAGTCGGTCCAAATATCAAAATGATTGCATCATAATTAAGAAAAATGTGACACAAACTAATTCTGTGATAGCTAATTGAAGCTAAATTAGACAAAAACATGCGATTATTTACAAGTGTTGATGCAAATTTAACGGAAATTAAAACTTGAATCCGTAAATAATTAGAAAGATCGATAATCAAACGATATGAAGCAAAGATGGAGATACCAAGATTCCGTTAGGGTTGAATAACCAAAGGTCCGGACCGGGAAAATAGACCAAACCGATCATTTAATTGGACTGAACCCTATCTAATTCTATTAGGTTTGGTCCTCGTTCCTTATCTTTTGAAGTTTTGATTTTCTATTTGGTCCGAGTCAGGACTGATTAACTTAAGTACGGATCGATCTAACAAAATTTATGTGTTGCGACTTGTTTTTTCTGTTTGGTCCCGAGTCAAGACCGACTAACTTAAGTATGGATTGATCTAACAAAATTTATGTGTTGTGACTTGTTTTTTAAATTTAGTAATACTTTATATTCAAAAGTAATTAATAGTTCGTTTATTTGATTTAGTGGAATTAAAATTAATAAAGGTTAACCAAATAGCAACAAATTTAGATTTTGGTCCATTTCGATCTAAAATCGGACATAATAATCGAAAAACTCGGATTTGAATTGGTGAGAAACCGAAAAGTTTTAGGTCTGAGGTTCGATCCACCTACTTAGTTTTCAATTTTCCGCCGATCAAATCAAGATTGGATCGATACTCACCCCTAGACACGATACAACCTACCATTGTCCTTCATCCCCGAAACAATAAGCAAGTAAAAGAGACTGTTTTTTTTTTTCTTACATGTACTTTTTTGTTTAAATCAGGAATATGGTTCAATTTTTTACTAGCTCTTCACGATGGTGATGGAAGCTGACTTTGAGGATCATTAAACATTTGAAATATGATACATATATTCTTAATTCCTACTCAAACAATATTATATTCTATGTTTTAAAAAGTAATCATCGCGTCAGACAGTCTCATGCTCTGAAATGATTTCTGTGTAAAAATTCACTCCACGAACAATAGTTGCGTGTGTTTTTTATATATAAAATAATCTTTCACATTTTTATTCGTCTTACTCATGTTATTTCAAAATTATTGTTAAAACTAATAATTTAATACGTACTCGTAGTATATAGATTGTGTTTCTTAGGTGTAGAAAGAGTTACTAGCTAAAGTACACCTTGTAATTCTTCTTGGTCATTTGTTTGCCATTTTACATTCCTTAAAATCATTTATATTATACATTTTCAACCCGAGAAAATAAATAAATAAACCCTATATGTCCGGGATTAGACAATAAGGAGCCCAACGCAGCTCGGCCCAGCCCACCTCCACTTCAGTGTTGTATTGGGTTGTAACACCAACGCCCAAACCGCCCTCCACCCCGACTCGACCCAGTTTCCAGCTCTTTACTTCCAATAAACTAGGGGTGGCAATCGGGTCAGTCGGGTCGGGTTCGGGTCGGGTCATGTCGGGTTCGGGTCGTATCGGGTTCGGGTCGTATCGGGTCAGACAACCCTTTCGGGTCGGGTCGGGTCGTTATCGGGTCGGGTCATTTTCGGGTCAAATGATACATCGGGTCGGGTCGGGTTTGGGTCGGGTCGTAATCGGGTCCGGTTATTTTTTCGCAATATTTCAATATTTTTCCATTAAATCTAGTTTTAAATTATTATTTGGTTTAATTAATTCATTATTAAGTCAAACATATCAATTTAAACAATAAATCACTTTCATTTTGATCATTATTAAGGTTAATAATTGTCAGAGCGTCAATTTAATCGGGTCAATATCGGGTCGGGTCAATGTCGGGTCGGGTTCGGGTCGGGTTCGGGTCACTGATTTTCGGGTCGTCAACGGGTTACGGGTCGTCATCGGGTCGGGTCGGGTCGGTTTCGGGTTGCAGTATTCTCGGGTCGGGTCGGGTCGGTTTTGCTCGGGTTTCGGGTCGGGTCACTCGGGTCGGGTCAGACTTGCCAGCTCTACAATAAACCATGCACATGATGATAAAAGCCAACATCATTAATCTGGCATCATGAATGGAAACATATAAATGGGACACATTGACAAGTGAGTATATGTAGGAGTACCATAACTCACACACGCATTATACAATTAACAATTGGTAGACCAAGATACATGAACTCCCCTGTTTATTAGCATTATTTATTATCTATCCTTGCATCACATTATTTGAAACAATACCCAGAACGCACCAAAAGATAGCGATTGCGGATTTCATCAATATGATTTCTAAGAAACAGATGTAAAATTCTAACCCAACCCATACAAAATAATGTTGCAAATTCCAATATTTTTCAGATACTGAAACTCAACAACTCATAATGTAATTAGTGAATAGATACTCACCAAGCGCAGACGCTATCCTAATAGACTATGTATATTAAAATTATATATGAGAGCGTAGTACTGAAATTCAGTATTAACCCGACACATTAGACAATATAACTAGGATGAAGAAGAATGTCTTTGAGAAGCCGTCCTCCAAAACCCGGTATCATAAAACTGATCCCACATTTGATCATCCAACTCACCCGACATCCATCCATCACCCGATACCTCCTTCCCTTTATCGAACTCCCTCATTGCGACTTCCGACAATTCCTCAAAATACCCTTCACCATGAACCCCAGTCACACCCCCCAAACCCTCCATACCACCACCACCACTGCTTCCTTGGTCAAGAATATTGTGTCCCTTTTTCGCCTTTACTACCGTCACCTTAGGTCGTCGCTTTCTCCAAATTCGACGTATCATATTTACCGACACTTTGATAAGGCACTCGGCCATACCGCATGGACAACAGCAGCATACAACGAATATGTTCGCGGTTGTTCCTCCAGCAACTTCGCGAACATTTGGTGACGGTTTTTTCGACGTAGATGGCGTAATTGGCAGCTCCGGTGATGGTGTGTGGGTGAGTTGACTTGGCATTTTAGGGTGAAAAGATGATTAATGATTGAAGAGAAGTAGACAACGTGGTTATGTCGTTTTTATTATTATGTAATTAGTTTTGTGTCATCTTCAAATTTTAGTTATTATAAATGTACTTATCTATAATCCCATTGTTGGCGTTTTATTTTAGTCAACGTTTCTTATGTGAAGGAATATATCTCACCAAGACGGTTGTAAGCGTGAAACAAATCTTATCGTATCGGATTAGTCATTATTATTAGTGACTTAGAAATATATTTTTGTATATCCATATAACGAAGTCTAGCAATGATCTGAGTCAGTTCATAGATATCTGGGAATCACTTCGGTCAAAGCTCGGTTTGAAATCGGTCAACGATTCAAAGCCGGCTGCAAGTTGAGCTTGACTGAATCCGAAACGATTCTTAAATTTAGTAGAGCTCGGGTCGGAAGCTAGTCCGGCTCATTTTTGGTCTAATTCAAATGCTTTTTTAGCATTTGTGATTGATTATACTTGTTAAGTAGTGTAATTTATATTTGCATTTATTTTAAAATATTTTTTTTCTATTTTAAAAGCTAAAAAGTAAAGAATTAAAATATTGATTTAATCGAGCTCAAGCTTAACTCAATCCTATTCCAGGCGTTATATTTTACGCTAGGACAAAATCAATTTATGTTTTTTCAACTTTTTCATTTTTCGTTTTTTTAAAAAAAATTTAAAAAAAATTGACAACTATAGATGATCTGAACCCTGCTTTTGTATTATGAAATCCTAAAGTTTGAAGCATAACCTCAATATATAATCGGGCCTTGCGGAGCGAGGCCGGTGCTAGCAGAGTAGCAGAGGTGGTCACTCTAAACTTCAATTGAATAGTAGAGGTGGTCACTCTAAACTTCAATTGAAATTATCAATTTTTTTTTTGTAGTTATTCTATTGGTTAGATTAGTAGTTCGCCACCGCTGAAATTTCCGCTCCTCTAACGATCGACAAACCTTGGCTTCGCTATTCTATTAGATTATAGTGTTGTTTTTCCTTAACTGGTTGACATGAGTGTTATTGTTAATGTCAGATTACCAACAAGAATAGATTGTTGAGATATTGTTGGTTGTACAAAAACTGTGAGAATCAAATTGGCCTTAATCCAGCCTTAGGGTCACACTGGAAAAACCGTTCTTATAAAATAGTCTGACACGTAAACAAACATGGACGCGATAATGTACAACAGTACAACACAGTCATATTCGATATATGGTACATCCTTACGGTTTTTTGTTCTCGATCCTACAGTCAACATCGCCTAATTCAAACGTAATTGATGGTCTCGTACCCTTACGACTCCCAATTGTGGAGTTGTAGATGGTACGATCTTGTAAACAACCTCAATCGAAACAATTCAATTGAACAATTCAATCTCGACATCACTAGGACTCTCGATTTAAAATAATGGGTCATAAAAAAGGTGACGACCCAAACACCTTAATCAATAAACACAATGTTTCAACTGAGAGAGTCAGCATTTAAAGTTAATTAATCGAATTTTTGAGAAGGGCTCCTCCAAAGACCGGCATCCCTAAACCGGTCCCACATCTGTTTGTCCAGCTCAACCGCTTCAGCTGACCCGTCAATCGAAACCTTAACCTTCTCAAACTCCTTCAACTCAACATCAGACAGCTCATCAATGTACCCCACCACTTGCTGACCTGGATGCTGACAATGACGCTGACTTGTCACGTTGACTTCATTCATAGCTTCCTCAAGAATCACCTTCTTCTTCTTCTTTTTCGTCTTCTTGATCAACGTCTTTCGTCGTTGACTCTTCCACATTCGACGAAAGACACTCATCGGAACCTTATAGACCGCCAAGACGAGAAACTCGACCAATACACATGGACAACAACAACATACTAAACATACGTTCCCTGTCGTCCCTCCTGCAACCTCTCTAACGTTTGTAGACGACGTTGACGTTGAGTTAATCGATTTGGACGTGAATACGGTGATTAGAGGTTGTCGTCGATTCGTCGACGTTGTTGATGATGATCGTAACACTGTCTGGCCTGTCATTTTTCTTTTATGCCTGGTTGTATTCTAGCCTGCGTAAAATACACCCAAATTAAAAACTAACAGGTTTTATTTATGAGTAACTTGGTGTATATGAATTATAAATCATGATGTAATTTGTGGAATTTGTTTGAAGAAATTTAAGAAAGATGGTGTATTGTATTAATATTGTATTGTATTGTATATGTAATAATAATAATAATATATATGTGCATGAAGTTTTATTGAGGGATATATATTCATATATAATAGGTGTCACGTACAGCTGTTTTTTGTTACTAACTAGGGGTTTGCTTTTATTCAACATTATTAGTATTTCAATTCTTCTGTAAATTAAAACAGATTAATTACCTGAATTCTGTTCCGCAACTATAAATCATAAAGTACGTGTATAAATTTACGACGTAAGTATATAAGAATTAAACATGAGCAAAAGTCGTAATGTGCAAGTTCTCATTTAAGATGGTATTTTCCGTCTTTGGCATGTCATTTAAGACTTTACTATCCGTGTTAAACTTAAGACATGTCAAGTATAAAACGTAAGTGAAAGTGTTAGGACATATAAATACGTCTTAAGGGAGACCTACTGTTAGGAAATATGAAACATATGCAAGTATAAAACGTAAGTGAAAGTGTGAAAGATAATAACGTATAATAAGTAAGCTGAAGCGTAAAACGTATACATGACCTATTAACCTCCCGTGTAAAGCAAAACATTATGATAAATAATTGCGAATTTCTAATACCCGTAACACAAATACGTGTATAAGGCGATAATATAAGTAACTACTTAAATAGAATTGAATTGGTTTTGGGAGGCAAGGGAATTTGTGGTTGGCAGCAGTCAAGGGAGAGTTCTAAATCAGGGAGTATAAGTCACTAATACAATTATACAAAGACGATGCAATACTAATTCCTTCATAGATAAGGTCTTAATTAGTTGAGTGCTTGTCATTCTGTTTTTTGTTAATAAGAAAGATAAGAAAAGAGTGGAAAGCTTGTCATTTGACAACTTTAAATTCCTATATATTGATCGATCTCATTTACATAGCTTTTGGTTCTCAAATTGTTTCCCTAGTCACGTCGGGTTTGGATCGGATCATTATTAAAGTCGATTACTTTATCGCATTATTTCAAGTTTTGACCATTAAATTTAGTTTTTAATTGTTATTTGCTTTAGTTATTTCATTATCAAGTCAAATATATCAAATCTTAACCCTAAATCACGTTCATGTTGATCAATATTAACTCAATAATTATCAGGTCATCAATTTAATCGAGTCAATATCGGTTATGGTTCGGGTTATCGATTATCAGGTCGTGTCGCGTTACGAGTCGCCATCAGGTTGGATCAGGTCGATTTCGATTCGCAAAATTCTCATGTTATCTCGGGTTCGGATCGGGTCAAACTTGCCACTTGTACCGATAGCCTCATTTTATCTATTTTTGTGTTACACAAATTTATTATAAAATAATTTTTTAATTAAACTTTGATCCATTGATTATGTATTTGAATTCGTTTTAAACTGTGTGCATATCTTACATAAATCTAATTAACTCTATTTTATTAATGTGAATATGTGACGGACTAACGAAACGCCCAAAAAATATGTACTCACTAATCAATTTATGTTAGAATGTGTATGCGCTAATGCGCTATTAGTTGCATGTAGAGATTATATAAAATGTGGGCTGGCCCAGCTAGCCCGCACCCCTAGGTTGAATCTTGGCCAGGTCGACCCTTTTGCCCAACCCGATTCATCTCACCACTACTATTGAGCCCAACTTCAATTTTAAGGGTTTGCCCAATAAAGGAAAAAAAAAAAAAAAAAAGGAATCGTCCAGTCCACCAGACTCGCTCTATCTTTCCCCATCACGGCCGACCCTGGGGCAAACATGAGGTAATCCGACCAGTCTTGTCATATGGACCGATCAGGCTAGGGCTGACTAGGACTGGGCTGACCCACCGTCAACTTGCGCCTTATTAAATACTCCCTCCATTCAACTCAACACTCCACTTATACCATAAACATCCATTCATATCCACACTACACCTTACTAAAAAAGGAAACAATAATTACCCTTCTATCCTTATTACAACTACACATTTACAAAAAATGTCATTCAAGGCCCAATTTAATCCACCCTCAAAATCCACCCTAATCTTAATTAGGCCCAATTAATTTTTCCCTAACACAACCCAACCTATATTACCCACCTAAACTATTCCCTCCAAAAATTATCAACCCAACCCATTAAAATCATTCCCTCCAAAAATTACCCAACCCAACCCAATAATTTCATTCAAAAAACCCAACCCAATCCCTATTACACAGCTTAAATGCCATGAAACCCTAATGGCATTCATTTCTCACCCACTACCAACTTATTTCTCTGTCTCTCTCTACAAATCTCTCTAAATTCTCACAAACCCTAAACTCTCTCTACAAATTCTTTCTAAAACTGCCGCCATTCACCTTCCTAAATCCGCCTCCATTCACCTTATTACTCCGTCTTCAAACCCTAAATCCCTAGATCTCCCTCTATATCCACCTTCAATCAACTACTTGTATCATAAATCCCCTAGTCTTTCTTATTATTAATGGCTCCTCCACATAAAGATTGTGGTAAGGAGTGTCTTCAGTGTGTTCTAGACTGGTACAATCTTGGTTCATCTGAAGACGAAGGAGATGAGTCCACATCTTGTTCAAGCGGAGGAGCAGTCAACAGAATCGTTCCCGACTCACTCTCTCCCTCTGATTTAGGTACTGAGGTACAAGAAACTGAGTTCAATGGTGGTTGCTCTGAGTATGTACCCAATACTCCTGGGTTTGATGAAGTTGGTTCTGATTCTGATGATGAAAATGTGGTCGTTGATGGTAAAGCTGTGGTGGTTCAACCTACAAATGATCTGGTTCCTTCGCCTGTTGTTGTCGACAACAACCTTAATGATGTCGAATCTGAGCCTGAATCACCAACTACAAAGAGGTTTAATGCTTACTACAAGAGATTTATGGATCGTTATAAAAAATCGTCTGGATAGTTGGTATAACCCCTCACTTGTTATTACTTGTCATATTTTTGCTATTTTCATTAACTATTAAAGTTGATTATTGATGTTATGGTCCTTCTTCTGTTATTATTACTATTTCCTGTTGATTATTGATGTTTAACTTTGTTGTATAGATGTTGGTGTTAATGTTAAATGTTGATGTTGATGAATCTAAGTAGAGTCATGATGTTGATGTTAAATGCTATGGTCCTATTTTTCTGAGTATTTTTTCTCAGTATTTTTCTGAGTATTTGTGTTGCATGTATAGTTATGTTTATTATTGATGTTGTTGCTGAGTACTGCTGATTTTAACATCCTATGAGGTTTTTGAGTACTGCTGCTGTCGTTTTTGAGTATTTTTCTGAGACTAATGCTGTCGTATTTTTAACATATTATTTGAGGCTGTTGCATGATGCTGACATTTGTTTTCAGAATGATGATGTTGTTTATAGATGCTGCAAGATGTTAGAAATAGATGTTGTTGATCTCTGACATGAATTTTGTTGTTTATAGATGCTTATTTCTAACATTTTGCTGATTTTTATGAGTACTCTATGAGGTTTTTGATATTGTTATTGTTGTTTATAGATGCTGTTGATTTCTGATATTGTTATTGCTGTTTATAGATGCTTACTTCTAACATCTTGCTGATTTTTATGAGTGTTGTAAGAGTTTTTTTATATTGGTATTGCTGTTTATAAATGCTGCTTATTTCTGTTATTGTTATTGTTGTTTATAGATGCTTATTTCTAACATATTGCTGATTTTTACGAGTATTCTATGAGGTTTTTGATATTGTTATTGTTGTTTATAGATGCTGCCGATTTCTGATATTGTTATTGTCGTTTATAGATGCTTATTTCTAACATGTTGCTGATTTTTATGAGTACTTTATGACTAATGTTAATTTTGTTAATTTTGTTACTACTGTCTTGTTGATATTGTTACTACTGTCTCGCTTGACTATTGATTTTGTTAATTTTGTTGCCGTATACTCATCTTGCTGTATACTTATGTTAATTTTGGTGCTTTATACTCATGTTGATTATTGATTATTGCTTGACTACTGATGCTGTTACTACTGTCTTGCTTGACTATTGAAATTGTTATTGGTGTTATTGATTGCTTTCTTGTTGTTGTTATTGATTTCTGTTGTTGGTGTTGTTGATTGCACCTCATATAGGTGGCTCAGTGATGATAATCCTTAGTGGTTTGAGAGCCTTTTGCAATTTCATACATTAACATTAGTAGTTTGGCCATCTTTCAAATGTAGTCACGCCACCACATGGTCTACCATACTTGGTGTGTTTGTAGGAGGCGTGGTTACATTTCAGAACTCAATGATGAGGCCATTTAGGCCTGAGAGTGTATGCAAGCATGCTGTTATTGTGTGTACATCAGTGATGGTCCTTCTTTGGACTGAGATGTAGCTCAATGATGAATTAGTGTGTAGTTGAGGGGAGGGAGTATTACTTTAAGTTTGCCAATATGAATTAGTGCTTAGGCCACCACATGGTCTACCAAACTTTGGGTGTGTGTGCTTAGTTAATTGTATTGATGGACTGAGCATGGTCTACCAAAGATGTTGGTGTGTGTGCTTAGTTAATCGTATTGACTGACTGAGCATGGTCTACCAAAGATGTTGGTGTGTGTAGGAGGCCTTTGTACTTTACACAACTCAATGATGAGGCAATTTAGGCCTGAGAGTTGTTGTAACTACGTCACATACAGAACAATATGATCACATGATAAACATTAACTAATCAATATTCCATTGACCAAAATATGATTACAACTTAAACATCATCCAACTATAGAAAATGTTTACATTTTAATCACTTAACGCATACATTTCACACTTTTATACCTCCACCAAAATGTATAAACCATCATATGCTAAACATTGTAGCCTAATTGACTTATTAGCTCCTCTAGGCCTTGTGTATGGCCAATCTCCAGCAAGTGTTCAATGCATTCCCTAACTAAATGTTCACTCACCATCAGATTTCGTGGTAACATTCCATTTGCTTGTAGATGTCCTTTGCCCATATGAGGGATTGAAAAATTATTATGCCCCTTGGCCTTCATAATTTCCACCATCACTGATTGCAATGTTAAGAAAATGTTGTCTAGTTTTGTTGGAGTGTAATCAATGAATGCTTGCATTACTGTGTTGACTAGAGAGTCAATTGTGTTGGCTGTCTTGGCAGCTTGGAGGGACTGCAAAGCCCTAAAATAACCAAGGTCATTCACGTTTAGGTCAGGTGAGTTGGGGGGCTGGAAAACCAATTCTATATTGAAACCGCCACTGTTTGCAGCCGCCATAAACTCAGCATCATTATTGTTGATATGTGGCCTTGCATTATCTTGTTGTATGAGAATGTGTTTGCTCACCCCATCTGGCCATTTACTCTTGATTGCTGGTATAACTTGTTCAATAATGCATGCTCTTGTTACCTCCTTAGTAATAGAGTCAATAGACTTTGTCTCCAAAGTTCCCCTTGGCCTATTTCTACTTGATCTTGCTGCTGGCTGTTGTTTGGTGAAAGGGAACATCCCTATTTTGCCATCAAACAATAGTTCCCCCTCGGCTGAATATATAGGCCTACTTACCACACACATGAACATCACCTTGGTGATGAATCTTTTTTATTGACAACTCCTGTATGGTAGTTCCTCGCCATTGACTATGTAAAACTTCTTGTTGTCGTATGTGATGAAAAACCACTTCTCATCCATATGGATGATGTGGCTCATCTCACTGAACTTTATATCAGTCCTGGGAATGGCATTAAGGTCAATGCTTTCTTGCTGAACTTGTTCAATCACTAAAGATTTTAGTGAATGCTTCAATCTTTGAATTTTATTGACATCCGTAAGTTGAGGATGTAATGGGCTAGAGTGAGGTTTAAGCAAACCTTCCTTAACCCAACTGTGAACCCTACCAACTGCTACCCCACACTTTTGTGATACCCTGTACATCGTTCCTCTTTCGTTGACGTCAATTTTTTTTATGAATTCAATATCAGGTAGTACCCGCTTTCTGTTTTTATTTCCGATTCTTTTGCTTTTTACGTCAAACTTTTGACCAACTAACCTTGGTTTCTTGGCAAGCTTCCAAATTTCACCCACGGTTCTTTTGTTAATTGCCCATATTGCAGCCGCTTCAGTCATTATGCCACGACGGAGTTTACCATTTTGTGATCTTTGAAGTAAATAGACGCCCACTTCATGCCTACCATCTTCGGACAAGCACTTAGCACCCATTGTTAAGATTATGTAATTTATTTGTTTCGTTTTTTTGCCCCTTATTTGTAAAAAAAAACTGTAAACTTGTGTTTGAATCAGTTTTCTGAAATTTTAATGCTGTAATGTTGTAATGTTGTTTTATAATGTAAATTAGGGGGGAAAATGTAAAGGAAATAGGTGGGAGTTTCAAACTTTTGTAGTCTTTCAGTTTTGGTGGGAATCATTATGTTAATTACATGGGTATTACCCAAGTTCAAGTACTAATAAAGCATAATTTCCTCTCAACTCATTGTACCTTTAATATTTGTTTAATAACTCCTTAATAATTGTGCAAAAAGGATAAGTGGAGTGTTGAGTTGAATGGAGGGAGTAGTTCTTTTCTTATGAAAGATCTTCAAAATTGGTCTATTCAACACAGTTTTATTTCGATCTGAGTATATATAAGACGTACTCCCTCTTATTCACTCATTTATTATTCTCCTTTTCTTTTTTGCACAAAAATTAAGGAAATCAATTTGGATCACGCAAAACACACTACCTCACATACAAATGAATTTGAACCACACAAAACATACAACCTCACATTCAAAAAGGGAAAGAGGGAAGAAAATCCGACTTACCCAATAAGAAAAGATGAAAGAAAGAAGTGAATATGAGGGAGTATGAAGTATCCTGTTAAATTTAATGGTTAAATATCAAGCTTTTTTTCCATTTATTTAAAGAAGCTTAATAATCACGGAGTAAATAATATCACTTAGAAGTACAAGTCATTTTTATATCAAAGTTTCATTATAAGCTTATCCCAATCGTCCTTTTATTTTTAAATCTGACAAACAGGTCAAGTCGTGTTGAATTTGTGTTTGTGTTACATCTTAAACGAGTCATGAACCCTCAACCCAAACCCGACCCAATTAATTTTCGTGTCGTGTTCGTGTCGACCCACTTACATAAATGGGTCATCGAGCTCAACCCTAACCCGTTAATTTCATGTCGTGTTTTTGTGTCATGTTTTCGTCTCTTGTCGATATTTGGAAAGTGTTAATATATATATATTGGATGGAAGATCAATAAATATGATGATAATATATAGTAAACAAGTCATTTGTGTCGGGTTCGTATTTTAATAGCTCCGCCCAAACCCGACCCAATTAAATCTTGTGTCGTATTCGTGTCGACCCACTTACGGGTAATTAAAACTTAATCCAAACCCATTAATTTTGTGTCAGGTTCGTATCATTTTTTTTGGATCATGTCATTATTTGCCGGCTCTATTTATTTTATATTATTTAAATCGATTGTGAATATCGTAACCGACTAAACCAAGAATTTTGAAAAGCCATTATTCCTTCTTTAGTGGGCTGGAAATATACCTATTACCATTTACCACTAGTCCACATACTCCACAATCCATACTCTCCAAATTTCATCATTTTTGGTATGTTTCATCCTTCAGCCGCCGAATTTCAACATTTTGCTCATGTTTTTATCCCTTCAATTTAATTCGGTAATCATAAACTTTCCTAATTTCCCCAATTATTTCTCCTTGTTTTCCTTTATATAAGACATGTTTATTGGATTTTCAGGGTTATGTAATTGTACTATTAACAACATAATAATTAGCATAATACTACCAAGAATTTCACCTATTATACACAGAAAAGAACCCAATAGATTCAAAGTTTGAGTTTTTATTATCTGGGTACTTGATATTTCGTTCAAAGATTGAATTTTTTTATCTGGGTAGTTGAGATTTTAGCTTGTTTTGTTGTAATTTGATCTGGGTATTGAAAAATTAATCAAAAAAATTAGGGCAAAAAATGGGTGATTTTGATTTAGATTGTAAGAAAGTCAGGAATATATGCATACTTGCTCATGTTGATCATGGAAAAACTACACTTGCTGATCATTTAATTGCTGGTTGTGGTGGTGCTGTTCATCCTAAACAAGCTGGTAAATTAAGGTTTATGGATTATTTAGATGAGGAACAAAGGAGAGCAATTACAATGAAAAGTTCATCAATTGGTCTTAAATTTAAAGATTATGATATTAATTTGATAGATTCCCCTGGACATATGGATTTTTGTAGTGAAGTTTCGACCGCTGCGAGGTTGAGTGATGGTGCATTAGTTTTGGTTGATGCTGTTGAGGGTGTTCATATTCAGACCCATGCTGTTTTACGACAAGCGTGGGTCGAAAAGCTTACACCGTGTTTAGTGCTTAATAAGATTGATAGATTGATATATGAGTTGAAGCTTACCCCTATGGAGGCTTATAATAGGTTGTTGAGGATTGTTCATGAGGTGAATAATATTGTTAGTGGTTATAAATCGGAGAAGTATTTGTCGGATGTCGATTCTGTACTTGCTGGCCCGTCTGGTGGTGATTTGTGTGAGGATGATAATCATGAGTTTGTTGAGGATGATGAGGAGGATACTTTTCAGCCTCAAAAGGGTAATGTGGCTTTTGTTTGTGCTTTGGATGGATGGGGCTTTTGTGTTGGGGAGTTTGCTGAGTTCTATGCTAAAAAGTTTGGGGCGAGCGCTAATTCGTTTAAGAAGGCGCTCTGGGGTCCTAGGTATTTTAATCCAAAGACGAAAATGATTGTGAGCAAAAAAGCTATGGGTGGAGGAAGTAATTTACGGCCTATGTTTGTTCAGTTTGTGCTAGAACCGTTGTGGCAGGTATACGAAGGTGCTTTTGAGCCTGATGGTGGTAGGGCTATGTTAGAGAAAGTCGTAAAAAACTTTCAGTTGTCTGTCCCTCCTCGTGAGCTTCAGCACAAAGATCCAAAAATTGCGCTTCAGGCTGTTCTGAGTCGTTGGCTTCCTCTCTCTAATACCATTTTGTCAATGGTGGTGAATTGTATGCCGGACCCTATTGATGCTCAGTCTTTCCGAATATCACGTTTACTTCCAAAGAGAGAAGTTGTGGATCAAATGGCCGGCTCTGAAGTTTTTGTCAGGGCTGAACATGTGAGGCGATGTGTTGAAATATGTGATTCAAGTCCTGAAGCACCAACTGTCGCATTTGTCTCCAAAATTTTTGCCGTTCCTTTGAATTTGATCCCGGTAAGGGGTCCAAATGGTGAAATCATTGACACGTCTTCTGAAGAAGAATCCGATGAATGCTTTCTTGCTTTTGCTAGAATTTTTAGCGGAGTTCTTACAATGGGTCAAAAAATATTTGTGCTTTCTGCTTTGTATGATCCATTGAAAGTGGAAACCACGCAGAAGCATCTACAGGAAGCAGAAGTCAGGTCACTGTATCTTATGATGGGTCAAGGTCTTAAGCCCGTGTCCTCGGTGAAGGCCGGGAATGTTGTAGCTATTCGAGGACTTGGACATCATATCTTGAAAAGTGCAACTCTTTGTTCCACGAAAGACTGTTGGCCTTTTTCAAGCTTGATGTTTCAAGTCTCGCCTATGCTTAAAGTTGCAATTGAGCCCTCAGATCCAGCAGATATGGGAGCACTCTTGAAGGGTTTGAGGCTTTTGAATCGGGCCGACCCGTTTGTTGAGGTTACGGTCTCATCGAGAGGAGAACATGTCCTTGCTGCTGCAGGAGAGGTCCATATTGAGCGATGCATTAAGGATTTGAGGGAAAGATTTGCTAAGGTGAGCTTGGAAGTTTCTCCACCACTTGTCTCTTATAAAGAGACTATCGAGGGTGAGGGAGCTAACCCGTTAGATAATCTCAAAGTGTTGACTGGCGCTACTGACTATGTCGAAAAGACGACACCTAATGGTAGATGCACCGTTAGAGTACGTGTCATGAAGCTTCCAACAGCTCTCACAAAATTACTTGATGAGAGTTCCGACACGTTAGGAGAAATTATCAGTGGTAAACTCGGTCAAACTTATAAGAAATTGGAGTCCCAGATTGGTGCTATTGTTCCGGAAGACGAACAACCTCTTGAAGCTCTGAGGAAAAGAATCATGGATGCTCTAGAAAGTGATATTATCTCGGCAAATGAGAAAAGTGATGCTGAGAAGAATAAAAAGTGTAAATTGATTTGGGAACAGCTTGTGAAGAGAATTTGGGCCCTCGGACCCGGGCAAGTTGGCCCCAATCTACTTCTTACCCCAGATTCTGAAGTACAAAATACTGATGATTCAGTGATTGTTTCGGGTTTCCCTCATGTTTCTGCTAAACTTGGGTTTGTTACCGAATCTAGAAGCAATACTGATAACTATGCTGAAGCTGTTAGTCTGGAGAACAGTGTGTTATCCGGATTTCAAATTGCCACCTCAGCAGGTCCTTTGTGCGATGAACCCCTGTGGGGTCTGGCATTTATTGTCGAGGCCCACATTCACCCATCTGAGGCTCACTCCAACGAGGATGAAAACCCGCAACAGTCCCTGGACCAGTATGGGATGTTCACTGGTCAGGTCATGACAGTAGTCAAGGAAGCGTGTAGAGCTGCCGTACTTCAGAAGAGACCACGGCTTGTGGAGGCGATGTACTTTTGTGAGCTAAACACTCCAGCCGAGTATCTCGGGTCCATGTATGGTGTCCTGGGTAGAAGAAGGGTTCGAGTAGTGAAGGAAGAAATGCAAGAAAGTTCACCGTTGTTTACAGTCCATGCTTATTTGCCAGTTTCTGAAAGTTTCGGTTTTGCTGATGAACTTAGGAATAAGACGTCCGGGTCTTCCAGTGCCCTGCTTGTTCTAAGTCATTGGGAAGCGCTCATGGAGGACCCATTTTTTGTCCCGAAAACCGAGGAAGAGATTGAAGAATTTGGAGACGGTTCGAGTGTTCCTCAGAATACAGCCAGGAAGCTCATTGATGCTGTGAGGAGGAGGAAAGGACTGCCAGTCGAGGAAAAAGTAGTGCAGCATGCAACTAAGCAGAGGACCTTGGCTCGGAAAGTCTAGTTAGTTTATGGAATTCATTGAAGCATGAAGATCTGGAGTTACCCTGATATTTTGTTTAGACATACACACTGTAATACTCAACTTGTTTGTTTTCTGCAATGCACAATGTTGAAAATAGCTGATTAATCTTGGATATTTTGGCAATGTTTGAATGGATTATTAAGGCAAAGTTTTCCCTGCATCATTTATTATTATTCTGTATTTTTATCAATGTCTTTATACTGCTACTGTATTATTGAAGCCTTGGCAAGTGAACAAAGTATCTGGTCTATTTTCTCTGTACTGCCTGTTCCATGGTGTGTTATTTCTTATCTATTCGACATGTATAACTTTGTCGAAAAAATAGGCATAGAACTGTAAATGTGCAAACAATTCCGGTTGATTTGAATAGGCGGATAACAATATGCAAACCGACTGTGTCTCTAAACTCTTTAAAATGTATGGATTCGAGGAATACTTATTAGGGTGAGAACGAGGAAGAGCTTAGAGACACAGTCGGTTTACCAGTTTTGTAGCAGAATCTTTCTGGTTTCAAATTGTCAGCTTACATAACGGACGAAGATCTGATGCCTGATATACAACACGATTACCAACATGCAATATCGATTATCATCAACAACAATCGAATACATGATCAGGAAATTAATTTAAAGCATTTACACAAAGACAAGAAAAAATCGATTCAAACTCCCATACATTAAATACCAAGTAGAACAAATATAAGCTTGAACGGTGGTGGAACGAGTCACTCTCGGTTTTCCCAAGCATAAATTACATATTTATCCAACTGTTAACTATAAGCTGCTCTCAAATTATCCTCGTCTATATCCATTACCCAAGCACCGACACCCCTACTGCCATCAGCGCATCCCTCGCACTTAACATGTTCAGGGTGTACAAGAACAGTATAGTAATCAACTGCACCAAAAAGCCCAAATTAGCATATAAAGTACGGAGTATCAGACAAGGTAGCTACAATTCAGCAACAAGACCATACATCCGATGTAATACATGAGAGTGTATCATGGTCATCTACGCGTTGCAAACTTGCAATGCGACAACACATGTATTAGACTTGGCAAATGGGTCATTCGGGCTGTGTTCGGGACAAGTAATTTCCGGATCAATCTGGATTAGGTCACTTCGGGTCATTGCAGGTCAGGATTTTGCCTCAACTTAGTCATTTTGGGTCTATCGGGTCTTTTCGAGTCACTTCAAGTGGGATCACTTCAGATTTATGGGATCAAGTTCGGGTCACACTTTTCGGGTCCCATGTCAGCCTTCTTGGGTTGGGATATTAGGGTCAGGTCAACTTTATCACGTATACGTGTATTACATTTAACTGCTGTTTTTGAGGAAAGTTTCCAAGTGTGCTCAAATTTCAAAAAAATAATAATAATAAAAAATTCTAAAAATTTCATCCGCCGAGAATGGGGAGTTTCTCTGTTAGCCCCCTTAGTTCCACCACTAGTACATAATAAAATGACCACAAATTTACATAAATTGGGTTAAACTCTTTTGTATATTTGTTAAAAATGATTGCACTGGCACTGGTATCGTGGAATCGCTCAAGCAAGGGATCACTCTACCTTTTTTAATCATCAAGTGCATGAGGGTAAGAATCACTATATCTTGTTTCCTTTCTTTGATTTCAGTATAGTGTTAATTGGCCTTACTTATAGCTGTCTTAAGCTATCATTAAGTGGGCTTAGCTTGTAACCTTGAGAATTACTCATATTATGCTTAAATTAGTCGATTTAGACCTAGAAATTGGGAAGGGGAACACATTGTTGTCCTCACTGTTGATAAGTTAGACTTAAAGTTAGAGTATTTTCATTTGTTGACCGAGGATTTGGTGCTGGGACTAGAAATTTGAGGGGTTTGACCTATACGTATATTTGTAAGTGGGTAATTAGAAGAGGGTGGTGTATGATTGTATGTTATTATGGTTATTATGCCAATTATAAGAAAAGAATTCGTAGAACAGGAGTTCTAGTCCTGCCCGATTGGAGTTTTACACGAAGGTAGAGACTTCTCTACTCAATCTTAGTTGACATGTGATTTCGATATAACTTGAGAATTTGTGACATTGTCCATGTTGATTGTATGATAGGCGATGATTGATTGATGATGATGCATTGTGTGATATTGTTGACTTGAGATTTTGATGTTGGAGATCGGTACGGGTAACTAAATTCCTTTGTGGCACAGTCCTGGGAGAGAGGGCCGGCTAAAGCCTCTTCTTTTGGGCCCGCCACTAGAGAGGACATGCGCGAACAATGGTCAAGGACGTGGTCGGGGACCACATGATGCCTTATGATTTGTAGCAAGCATCAGGTTGCCATGTGATTTGTAGCAAACACCCTTGATTTGTGATTTAGATTGGTTCATGTGATGGTATTGAATTTGATTGATGTTGTTGTGCATGTGTATGATCATATGGGCCTTATCACTCGCGTTTCTACTCAACTTTGGTTGACGTGTTTTTTCTCTTGTGAAATCATTTTTAAAACTATCTACGGTGATCCACTTGACAATTTACAGTCTTCTGGTGAGTAGGTTAGTTTTATAGGCACTCGATGTTGCTTTGGATGCTTGGGGCATTGGGAGGCGTTAAACATTGATTATAGAGTCTAACATTAGTTTTATGGTTTAGTATATGGACTTGTTATTTTAGACTTTCGTGGTGGTCTTTGGGGATTTTGATTTCTAACTATTACTAAACTTTCAACTTTTAAAACTTGTTTCTTAATTTGGTACTTGATGGGCGACTTTTGGAAAACCAAGGGAGTAACGCCCTGATTTACCATGTCGAGGTAAACAAGGTTGTATGTTACACGACCCCTACAAAACTGGCATCTATTCGCCGTCATATCGAACAAATTCTTAGATGTGAACATCTTGTCCCTTCCCCCGTTGCACTACCCCAGGCCATCCGCATCCCTCTCCCTCAAGCACCACCCATCCTACGACCCCACCCAATCGTCTCCTCGGTAACATCACGCTTACTTTCCCCTTTAGTCTACCACCAACAAACCAACCAATAGACCCCGACTACCGAGCCCATCAACGCCACCACCTCTCACAATACCACACCATCACAACACCCCCATTCACCTTCGCGCCTATTATTGCATCATCTTCCCTTTGTCTTTTTCCACTCTCGATGTCGCAAACCCCCCTGCCCCCACCACCCATGTCACTAACTCACCACATTAAAAGGTGTTTTGAGACTGGTAACTGAAGAATCAATGTAGAACTTTTTTGTAGATAAGACTATGTTAATGAACATCACCATGCCAAAAATATCCGAATGAGTAGAAAATGTACCGCGAAAATAAGCTAACCTAAATCAGAGTTAATATAGAGGGCTGCGAAACATCGTCGACCTTTTATAAAACATCGTCGACGTTTTTTAAAAAAAAAACCACTACTACCCTTTTCTCTCCTTCCTCTCTCTAACTTTTTCTCTAAAATTCAAAAATCTCATAAACTAATTTAAACAACTTCCACAAAAATTTGAAAGACGGTTTTCATATAACATTAAACGGTAGTCAATGGCGGACAATGAATCATCGGTACGTTATGCAAACCCTTTAACTTAATTTTTGTTTTGTTTCTTAAGTTTTCCATTAACGTAAATTTGAAAGACGGTTTCCATTGCTTTCTTTGTTAGTGTTACGTTACGAGCCTATGACATTTGTTGATTCTTGAACACCCTTTTGAAGTCGATTTATACTTTTTATGCCGAATTCATGAATATTGATATGACTTTTGGACGATTTAGGGTAGGCAACTCTATATTGGACGTTGATATGGGGAATCAACGTCCAATATAGACGTTGATAAACAACAATGACGTCCCACCTAGACGTTGATACCCCATATCAACGTCCAAGGTAGACGTTATGAAGGTGGATCAACGTCCAAAGTGGACGTTGGTTCCCATCCTCAACGTCCAATATAGACGTTATAAGCTATGTGTAACGTCTGTCCTAGACGTTGACACCCCATATCAACGTCTAGGTTAGACGTTATGTATAGGGTTCAACGTCTACAGTGGACGTTGAACTAGTGGTGCAACGTTTTTTTGAAGTTTTCTTGCGTATTTTCGTGTTTTCGTGTAATTTCTCGTGTTTTCGCACGGTTTATTTAAGTTTTAATGTAATTTCCGCTTGTAAACAGGGTTCATTTGAGGAATTTGTCGATAACGGGTTCGATTTCAACCCTTTATTTGTGACGGATATAGGATTTGATACTCGTGACGAAGCGTTTGATTGGGCCCAAAAGATAGCGTTTGCTAATGGGTTTGCATTGGTGAAAGCAACTAATGGAGCGAAAAACCGTAGCGAACCCGACTTGTTATCTTCATATTTGCGTTGTTCTAGGTATGGGAGGCCACCGGGAGAGTATGATCCCGATAATCCTATGAAACAATCCGGTTCACCTAAATGTGATTGCAAATTTCGTATTCGAGCCGTGCAAAACAAGTTTCGGGGATTCGATGATAAACCCACGATACTTTGGAACATTGTGGTTGCCGTTGGTTTTGGGAAGCACAACCACAAGTTGGTAAAGTACAAGGATGGACATAGGCATTTTGCGGGTTTAACTGAAGAAGAGAAAGAGTATGTGAAACAACAAATCCGGGTCTCGATTCCCCAGAGAGATATTAAAAACGGTCTTCATCAAAGAACCCCGGAAAAACCGCAACCCTCAAGCACCCAAATATATAGTGAGACAACCAAGTTGAGGCGTGAAATGAGAGGGAATCGAAATCCCGCTCAACAAATGTTGTCCTTAGCTGTAGAAGCGAAATATGTGCATTGGCATGAGAAGAATCCCGAGACATGTGAGCTTTCTCATGTTTTCATGTCTCATCCGGAAGCCGTGAAGCTGTTTCGTATCTATCCACATGTTGTGCTTATTGATTCGACATACAAGACCAATGTGTACAAGATGACACTCGTTGAGCTTGTTGGTGTCACACCATGTGGATCTTCATTCTTGATTGCTTGTGTATTGATTCCTTCTGAGTCGGAAGATGGGTACAAATGGTTATTGAAAAAGTTGGGAAAGCTTCTCGAGTTCACCGAAGCATCTATTTCAGCGTTTGTCACTGATCGGGAGTTGGGTTTGATCGCGGCTCTACGGTCCGTCTATCCTCTTACACCTCACTTGTTGTGTCGTTGGCACTTGAACCGTGCTGTTGAGAGCAAAGCACAATCGTGGTCAAAGCATGAGTGGCGCACAAAGCAAATCATGTGCAATGAAGAGCATGGTTGGAATGGAGTGATAAATGCTACTACAAAGGAAGAGTACGAGTTGCGTTGGGCCGCCTTTTGTAAAAATTGGATGGTAGTGGCGACTTATGCGGCAAAAACATGGGGCCCGTACTCAACAGGGTTCATATTATGCTACACGAACCGGTATTTCCATCTTGGAAACACGGCTACTTCCCGGGTGGAGTCCTCTCATTCTCTTTTGAAGGATTGGTTGAAACGTTCTAGCCTAACCTTTGATACTATGTGGTCCCGTATTCATTCTATGCTTGAAGGACAACACTCCAAAATAAGAAAAGAGCTCGAGGAGTCAAGAAGTAAACCTCGTCATACATCTCATTTGTTTTCTTTGTTGAAAGGAAAGGTGTCCTTAAAAGCCATCGGGATTATGGAAAATGAAACTAAGAAGGGAATTGAGTTAGGGATCGGGTTGGTAAATGGATGCGGTTGTGCTTTAAGAACTACTCATGGCTTACCTTGTGCTTGTCTCTTGATTGGTTTGAAAAACAATGATGAGAGAGTTCACCTTGATCAAGTTCATTCATTTTGGAGGACATTGGAGTATGGCAATGATGACACAATGCCGAAAAACGATAATGATGCCTTTGAAGAGCTCGTCAATGAAATGAGGAGTAGTGATCCGGCAAGTAAGAGATCTTTTATTGAGAAGATGCGCACCTTTCTTCATCCGGAAGACGAGTACGTATTGCCACCCCCTGTTAGAGAAAACCCCAAAGGTCGACCAAGAGGATCTACTACTAGGAACAAGTCATTTTTTGAACATGTAAAGAGGAAGTTTGGGACACCTGGTTCAGATGGATCGACGACCACTCAACAAACAACAGTTGGTGATTTTGATGAGGTGAGGGTCGGTGCACCTTTGGAATTGGCTTACACTAGGGGTCCTTTGTCAAGCTGGAATAAAAGATGGGGGGTCCCGGAGGAGTTGTGGTGTTTTTTTGATGGTTGGGTGGATGTAGGTGATGATGGTCATTGTGGTTTTCGAGTATTGTCTCATGCTGCCCGGGGTCGAGAAACTGACCATCTAGTGATGCGAGAATGGTGTGCTCGAGAGATTAGGGGTTTTGAGGTGTACAAGGATTATTTTGATGCGACCTACGTCACAAATAATGGTTTTACTATGTTTGACAACACTTTGAGGCGCATTGAATTTTCCAACAACACCGGTTGTGGTCAAGAACATTGGATGCATGACGTTCATCTGTATGTTTTCGCATCGTTGTTTAACTGGGCAATTTGTGTCATAGGTAAGGCCCTGTCTAGTCCGAGTACATGGCAATGTAGTACATTTTTGCCTTTAAGAAGTTGTCCTCAAAGTCCGGTCCCATATGGTGTTTTGTGGATTTTAAATCACCACCAACATTGGATGCGGTTGCATTGTAGTGGACCACCTCAAGAAGTTCCAATGCCTCCAATAGAGATGACTTGGGCGGGGTATAGAGAACAAAATGTTGCACACTATGAAGATTTGTACAAGACAAATTTCGAAAACTGGCACACATGTATGGGAACGACACCTAGAGTGCGTCGCACAAGAAGGGATAAGTCTTGATTGTTGTACTTGTGTAATTGATGAATATTTATGTGTTATTTTTTCTTCTTTTATCTCAATTTATTTTTGTTTAAATAAAATTGACAATACTCGAATAAAGCTGACATACATTAATAAAGCTGACATACATTAATAAAGTACTGGAATAAAGGGTTTATATAGAGGAAATGCTAGGGTTTTCATGTTGTGGCCATTACATAATTCAAAACATAAACTAATAATAATAAAAATAAAAGTACCATTACATAATTCAAACATAAAATAATCTAAAATAATCCGTAGAAACACAATACAACAAATAAAACATAACTAAATAATCAAACGTCGTCATGTCCTACATCATCGTCGTCGTCGTCCTCTTGGTTCCTGAAGTAGTCGGCCATATCTGTAACCAACCGCTGAACACACGATGTCATCGCCTGCTGAGTAGGCTGTCTGTAGATAAGTGAGAACCTCCATGCAAGAGCTCTGCCGAACTCCGGCTCATCCAAAAGAGGCACCGTAGAAAACTTGGTACGACGGCCAGGAGGAAAGAAATACGGGTGGGAGGACTTCGTGTACCATGTCATGTAACGATCGACCGTGTCAAACGGCATCACGACCGGGTGTGAACGGTCTCTCAAAACAATCCGAGCCTCTGGGAGCCCCCACTCCGAATCAGGATACTCCCCATAATACAACCTATAACCCGACTTCGGTAAAGGCGGACGATGTTCAAGAGCTGGAGTAATCACAGCGGTCGGGATAGGCTGGACATACCCAAACTGACGCAAAAAACGGGCAGGCTGATATGGCTCTACTACATCAAGAAATCTAATCAACCCCGAATAAAGCGATGTCCTACAAGACCGATGTGAACCAACACCGTAAGGGGTCCAACGGATATGCTCCGCCCTAAGCCCGTCTAGCCTCTGACGGTGCTCATTTAGAATCTTCTCCTCCCCCTTAAACCTAGGAACCCGTGACCAAGCCTCCACCAATGGTCTACCCTCAACATAGTATCCTGCATGAGGTCGGAAATGGGGAAAATACTCATATATCCAAGCCTGGAGCAACGGCAAACAACCGCTAAGCCCACGAGCATCTCTCCGCGACGCCATACCCAACTGACGGTACAAGTACGCCAATGTCGCAGCCCCCCAAGCATACTCACCAAAACTATCCAAGTCATCAAACAAATGAAGCATCCGGGCCACTACCCTATCACTAAACTTGTCCGTGAACAATGTATGTCCAACCAACAACATCAAGTACGCCCTCAATGACTCATCATGGCGACCCGTCTCCACAACCTCCCTCAACTTCTGAGTCGACAACCCACCACTCCTATAATATGGTGGCTCGACATCCTGAAAAGCTAGTCCAAATAAAGTAGCCATCTTCTCCCTCAAGCCTGCATCATCCCTCGTGCTACCCTCCTCCTGCTCCACCATACCCTCCACAAAAACCCTAATGCCACTCACCTTTATCCCTAGAATACGCTGAACATCATATAATAAGATAGTGATATCTCCAAAAGGCATATGGAAACTGTTAGTATCCGGCTGCCACCTCTCTACAAATGCACTACATAGATTTTCATCTATGCCGGTGGTCACACAACTCATCAAAACACCAAGCCCACTCTCACTAACTCTCCGGGCAACCAGCTCCGGCACCTTCATCCCGTTCATAGCCTCCATACAACCGGGCCTCTCGTAACACTTGAGCCACGTTCTCGCCGGCTTGGCCTCCGTCCAACTCTTATAAGCCACGTGCCCACCAAAACTACGTAAGACGTTGAGGTGAACCGGTCCTCCCTCAACCACGCCACTAAGACGCCAAGACAAATCCCTCTTCGTCTTCTTCCTCCCCGTGCTAGATGAACCCTGACTAACCGGCACATATCGTCCTCTACCAACCTGTACCACCTTCTTACCTGTTGGTTCAGCTACCTGGTTCTCTACAAAACACTCGTCATCGGGCTGCTCTGCCGCCTCCTCCGACTCAGATCCTGAACCGCCGTCAACATTACCATCATCAACGGCCCCTAACCTATAAAAAACTGACGGAAAAACAGTCTCGCTCACAGCAGGCGGGGGCGTAGGGGAAACGTCCGTACCCTCTGACTGAGTAGGACGAAAGACAACTCCGGCTTGACGCACACCGGGTAAGCGCCGCTTAGATGCCGTCACTTTTCGGCCTTTCGTACGATCAGGGACCACCATAATGTTTTTTTCTTTATCCATCTGCATATACGATAATATAGTGTTATGAAATAACTTATAACATATGAAATAACGAATAAAGCATAATTTCAAAAGCGATAAAAAACGTATAAAACGTTATTTCAATAGCGATCGATAACTTTACGAGAAAAAATATAAATTTTACACGAATCAAACTACATATGTTTTAGAAAAAATAAAAATTAACGAGAATATTACGTTCATATCAATAACAAAGAAAAAAAACGTCGATACCCAACACCAACGTTCTGAACGTTGGTATCAGTGACCAACGTCTGGTTTGGACGTTGGTGTCACTGACCAACGTCCAAACTGAACGTTGGTGTCACTGACCAACGTCCAGACCAGACGTTGGTCACTGATACCAACGTTCAGTCTGAACGTTGGTATCAGTGACCAACGTCTGGTCTGGACGTTGGTCAGTGACACCAACGTTCAGTTTGGACGTTGGTCAGTGACACCAACGTCCATCCACCGGCTTATTCAACCTAATTTCCCCAATACAAGCGTTTAAACTCCATCCAACAACAATCACAACCCGTCTTCAACAACACAACACAATCACTAAACTAATTCTAATTCTAATTTGAAAAACAAACAACAATTTACTAACAATAACTACTAATTCAAATAATAACTAACTAAAAGAAGGAAACTTACTTAAACAAGGGGTAGGGTAGCGGCGACACTGTGGTGGTGGGGCTGGGGGCGGCGTCTGGTGGTGGGGGTGGGGCTGGGGGCGACGGGTGGTGAGACAAGGGTGAAAGAAATGTGGGTTTAGGGAAGAGAGTGAAAGGAATGTGAGGTAAGGGTAGTGACCGTCTTTTTTATAAAAAACGTCGACGATGTTTTATAAAACGTCGACGATGTTTCGTAACCCGGTTAATATATTCATTTATTTATATTTCTAAATTTTTTTTAGAAAAAGCCCATGTAAGATTCGAATAAAATAGGTACCCAAACCAAATCACTCAAATTCGTGAATTTGGAAGGACTTTACGAATTATGAGTGCGCAAGTGCGCAACAACACCACAAAAAACGGCGTACAAACCCTAATTCCTCATTTTTGACGAACTAACACTCCCCTTCTCTCTCCTCTCTCCTAATTTCTCCAGTTTTTTACCCCAAATCCAACAATGCGGAGAAGAGAGAAACCCCGAGCGAAGCCATTGTTGGACGAAGAAGAAGAAGTTGAAGAAGAAGAGAGTTCGAAATTGAAATTGAAATCGAAATCGAAGAAAAATCGCAGAGATGTTGTTGTTGTTGTTAGTGATAGTGATGATGAAGCTGCTAACGAAGATTTAACGCTTAAAATCATCGAAAAAGCTATGTCACGTGCTTCTAATTCGGTAAAAAATACTGTTGTTAACGGTGATTCTAGTTTTACCGTCGGTGAAGAAGTTGTTGTTCATGATTTGGTGTCGTCGGAGGGTGAAAAGAAGAAGAAGAAAGTTAAGAAGGTTAAAAAGAAGAAGCAGAAAGTTGGCAATGATGATGAGGATTTTATTTCATTGGTAATAATTTCTGTGTTTTTTTGTTTTTTTTTTATTCGGTTTATTATTCGCTTTGTCGTAGTTATTTGTTTAGCTTTGATTGAAATACGGAACTTGATTCGATTGATTGGGACGGAGCCCGGAGGTAGTAATAGAAAGAGTAGAAAGTTGGGAAAGATGAAGTTTGGTGCTGATTTTATTTTACTGGTAATTTTACTTGTTGATTGATTGAACAGTTGACTAAAAATTGAATCTTGTTTTTGATTTGATAGTATAAAGTTTTGAGAGGTAACAGTTGTCGTGGTCTAATCTCGCTAAATGTTGCCAATGCTGTTGAAAATAATGCGTTTAAAGTAACCTGCAAGACCTTGCTAGGTAACTTTGATTGAGATACGGAACTCGATTTGATTGATTGGGAATGAGGGAATAGGGAGTAATAGAAAGAAGCAGAAAGATGGCAAAGATAAGTTGATGCTGATTTTTTATTGTTGGTAATTTTATTTATTGGTCGGATAGTTGACTAAAAATTGAATCTTGTTTTTGATTTGATCGTATAAAGTTTTGAGAGGTAATAGTTGTCGTGGTCTAATCTCGATAAATGTTGCCACTGCTAAATGTTGCCACTGCTGCTGAATAGAATGCGTTTGAAGTAACCACCAAAACCTTGCGATATTTGTTTGTAAAAGTTATATTGGTTTGTACATTGTAGTAAGTATTTGGCAAAACTAACAAATACTTTCTTCTGTTTGTTCTATTCGATTGTATACATTATTTTCCGAAGTCTCCACACGTAATCTAATGTTGGAAAATGTAGACATTGAAATGAAACAGTCCAAGCATTTATGAGGTTCATGCAGTAACTCTGTTTATTAGATTGAATACGGGTTTTTCGAAATCTCCCTCACATAATTTGGTAAATGTATTCAAGTTTATGAAACAGAGGAAGCATGCCTTTAGCTTGTATATCTTGTCTTAAGCAGGTAGTCGTTTTATTGTTTGCCATGGTTGATTATTGGTATGAGAGGCAAGAATTTGTCAGGGTGCTTGGCATTCTTGCATTTGGTAAACAATGAATGTATTAGTAATATGGAAAAGTCGGGTACTTTCTCCATGTACTACATAGTATGTCATTCTGGGTATCTAGGTAGAAATTTGTTGTAATCGGGCGTCTCAAACAAATCTGTTTCTGTTGCTTTTTATCAATGGAGGCCTTATGTTGTTTTAAAGTTATTATGGGTGGAGGATGAATGGATCACGTCTTTATCCTTATTAAGATCAAGTTTTTTCGTTAACAGATAATCATACTTAGTGTTGATACTTACTATAGGGCGCATGCATAGAGCTGACTAAATATGATTCGTGGAGGAATGTTTGGTTTTCGAGCATCACTTTTTTGTCAATGGGCTCGATTTTTTATATATAAAAGGTGTCTTTATCGAAAATTATAGGTCATTCAATCAACGTAAACATTTTTGTTTTTTGTAGTTCAGCTATGAGCTACTCCATAAATGAGTGATTTTGTTACAGTACAGTTGTTTATATAGATGAGGAAATATAAGTTTGTATAGCAATCACAATGTCTCTATTTCTGCTGTTCTTTATTCTATCTGATTAATGTTTTTTTGGTTAAGGTTCCAACGACAACGGTAGAAGAGCTAGAGGACATGTCTAAAGACACACCAAAAACGGTAGAAGAGTTAGTGGACATGTCGAACGACTCAATGGTGGTTAACTTATCTGAAGCCAATGCTGCCGAGAACTCCAATTCCGAGAATGCTGTTTTGCGAAGACTTCTTGTGAGTTAACTGCTGGTACTGAATACCCTTCTGGAAGTAAATTTTCTTGAGAGGCTTAGTTTTTTTATATCTTCTTATCCCTCAGCGTGGCCCAAGATATTTTGACCCACCAGACAAAAGCTGGGGATCATGCTTTAATTGTGGGGAGGAAGGTCATGCTGCAGTGAACTGCACATCAGCAAGGAGGAAAAAACCATGCTTTGTCTGTGGAAGTCTCGAGCACGAGGTGAAACAATGTCAAAAGGTAAGTGATTTATGGTATCTCGTTAAGCTCGGATCATGTCTTGAATTCACCGCTTTTATTTTCCTGGAATAAGCCATTTGATGGATTTGCAGTTCACCGATTTCTGTAAAATTATCATATAGTAATTGATGGTCTGTATCTTATTCTTTTATTGCCACCGATTGTGATTCTTGGTTTTTTGTGGAATGTTTGTTTCAAGATGCCTTGTGTTCATTTTGCGGTTAGGCAGGCTAAGGATTATAGTCAATGTGCTTCTAAGATTAGTTAGATGTTTTAACCTGTAACACTCCTTACAGATCTATTTATTTGTTTTTTTCCCAGTATCCCCATTTCTCTGTACGAACAATTCTAGGCTTCTGTAGGAGAATTTCATGTAAAATTTTCATCGAAATGAAGTTGCTGTCTCTTTTATCACTTTATTATTTTACAGTGCTTTTATATGCTGATGGTCCTAGTAATATGTGACAATGAATGAAGTTTGTAGGCTGCTCTTTACAAAATTCCTTCTGCATCTGTGTAGGGTCAGGATTGTTTCATTTGCAAGGGACAGGGTCACAGGGCAAAAGATTGTCCTCAAAAGACGAAGCGAAGTTCATCTGCGTCTGATTTTTGTTTAAAATGTGGTTCTACTGCACATGTAATGCACTTGTGTAACAATGATTACTCGTCTGATGATCTCAAGGTTTGTGCTGTTTCGTGCCCCAACTTTTACATCATTGTAACAAATTGAAAGTAGGTGAAAATGATAGCAAATAGGGATATTATCTGCATCTGTACTAATGTACACTCGAAAATGCCAATTTGTTCCAAGCTGTCTTTTAGAAATTAGTTGATTCTAGTCACCAACATAATTAAGCAAATTCTTTGATTAGTTATCTTCATCTGCACACTATCCACCTGGGATTCCTGGAAAATATCTATGCCCATTAGTTATTCATTAAGTAACATGAAATGTTTTTTGTTGTCAGACATTTGCTCATCTTGTACAATTATCTGATAATTTTTATTTGCTGAAGGTGTGTGATGGTTGCTTATTTTTCTTGTGCTAATTACCACAGGACATTCAATGTTATGTTTGTAAGAGGTTCGGACATCTCTGCTGTGCAAACTACTTTGATATTCTTGCGAGCGAAGAATCATGTTATAAATGTGGTCACACAGGACATAATGGGCAGGTATCTTTCTTCTAGAAACCTTACTGAAATTGTACTTATCGAACATACTTTAGGCCTTAATTAGGAAATGGAAGAGTAAAAGATCTTTTGGGATTCTTGATTTTAGGAAGCTTATTGTTATTTAATGAGACTGATTGCAATATTATATCCTGCACTCGTGGTGCTGTAAAGTAGGTAAATCTGTTTGAAAAATGGCCTATTGTTTTATTATGAATAATTTTGGTAAGGTAAGAGTACTTTGCTTTCCACGTGGCAGTAGCTTTTTAGCCTTTCACGATATCTTTTGTATTGATGAACAGTAATATCTGACCGTTCTTTAATGTAAGTACTCTATAGTCTATATCAGTCAAACTGTTATTGTGGTACCTCCATCTCCTCGGTAGTTCTTTGGAGTTTTTCATTTGCTTTCTCTTGAAGATTATGTTGGAAGGAGAATTCTCATATGCTCTACGTTCCACTGTGAATCTAACTTGACAACAACATTACACCAATGCTTGAATGTCTCCCGAAATTCGCGGGGTAAAGGGAGGTCGGATGTACGCAACCTCACCCAGCAGGGGAGGCTGGCAGTTTCCGAATGATCCAAGATGAAAAAATGAAAATTGCGTCGAGAACTGTATCAAATGACTGGTACTTCACAATAAGCCCAATTTAGTGAGCCATTTTACTATGTTTCGTCTTAAGCCAGACCAAACTACCAAAGACTAACTTGACAACTTTCAACCTAATTTATGTTAGATTCGTTATGCTGTATTTTTGCATCCCTGACTGTTGCTGTGTAGTTTAGCTCAGACTCTTATAAGGGTACATCATCTAAAAGATCACCGTTTTGAAAATGTGTATCTGATGATCACTCTTTTACAGGACTGCAGAGGAGGTTCAAGAGGGGAGACTTCTGCTAGTGGTACACCAAGTTCATGCTTTAAGTGTGGGGAGGAAGGGCATTTCGCACGTGAGTGCAAAACTTCTGGGAAGGTATGATTCTGTTACATTGTTACAAGCTTAGTGAAGTTTGCTCGATTTTGTTCTTTCTGAGTTTTGATTATCCTTGCCAACTTTTTCTACTTACTTCTCATTGCGCGTGTTCTGAAATTAGCCTCTTTGCGTTGCTAACACAATATAGGGTTGTATACATCCAATCCGTCAATACCCTGCTACTTGTGAGATCCCTTGAGACACTAGGTTGACGTTGTTGGTATTCATTGTCTCCTTCTCATTTTTGGTGAAGCCAAAAATTTGTTATTTGCTTGTTGAATATGATGGAATAAAGCAAAATAACCCCCCTAAAACATTTTTTTCGTTTTTAAAACATACGGAGTATAATAGTTGGTCAGTGTAAATCTTGGTGCACTTTTCTTTATGGGTCATCGTTGCAGCCTCTTTTTGCTTTAAAATAGGATTATCTTACTATAAGTGCAAGCCTTTGAGCCGCTACGGTCATGTCTTTGTTGTTCTTTGGCTCTATATTATGCTGGAAGGAAGCAAAATGGTCACTAAAAGGCCATTCATTTTATTGTGAGGTACACAGTTCATTTGATTAAATTTGCCGACATGATTTTATTCGTAGTTCACCCCAAAACAGCCTCTCTTGTGTTAAGGGTAAGGTTATATACATTCAACCCCCATACCCAAGCAATTTGCAAAACCGCTTTAGGCACTTGGGTAATGTCAAATGTGGTTTTTGTTGTTTATATCATCTACTATATTTGTTTTTTTACCCTTGATTACTTGGTATCCATATTCTCATTTTGCACTTCTGAGCGCGTCTATAGGCTAAGAAAAGAGCTCGCGAGTCAACTCCAGTAGGGAAGAAATACCCCAAAGACAAAAAGGCGAACAAGGGGTACAAATCTGCACCGCAAGATTTTGGTAAGACTCGGAGGAAGCATTTGTATTTAGATGATGAAAATCCCAATTGGTCGAGTAAACCTAAACGGAGAGGAGGGTGGATTCCAGATGACCCATATGATACTCCCCCCAGAAATGGTTGGAAGTCTCCGTCGACGCCAAATAAGAATCATAGGATATTCGACTTGACTGCGGGTGGTCAAGGCTCAAGCCATCGGCCTTTTAGGAATAAGAGTAATTATAGTCCTGGTTCAAGTTCACGTGGGTATGGTTCCTCGTATGAACATAGATATACCGCGTCAAGGTTTGGTCAGCCAACTCACCATACTGATAGTAGGAGAAACTACAATTGGTGGTAGTAATTTATATTCTTTCAATTTTCTCTCTTCCCAAGTTCCAGATATGTATGTACCATTGCTCTTTTATACAGTAGCTTTTTCCTAGATCATATAGCAGAAGGTTCCTCACTGAAATTTCTTAGTGTAACAGTGAAGGAACCGAAGAAATATGAAACTGCGATATTTATCTGTTTGTTTGGAGGATATCTGTTTTGTTCTTTGATTTTGAAACTCCCAATCTTTGCATGTTCCTCATCTATTTCTGTTTCAATATGATTTGAAATTCGACACCAACTAATGAAGCATGAAAGAGTTGAAGAGTATCTCCTACTGTTCAAGAACTGGAGTTGCCACATTGACTGTTCACTTGTATCTGGAGGTGTGAGTGTGACGGTGCAGGTGGAAATGTGGATGGTGGAGCAAAGGATGGTAGTTTGCGAAGCTATCGATTGCTGGTATGGTGCTGGGGGTGAGAGCTACAACGGTGGCTACCCGAATGCTGATGACTCTCCTTTAACCAAATTACTTGGTACTTTGGTAGCGGCGAGAAATGACCATAACGAACAAGTGAAGATCCCTCGTAGGCCTTTAGCAGTAGTGAAGATCTCTCTTAGGCCTTTAGCAGTAGTTAGCACCTAGGTGGCACGGACACTTCTCCTAATCAGCCGTCCCGTGTCGGATACCGTGTCGGACACATGGACACACGGACACCTATAAATAAGAAATGTGAGATTGAAAGACTAGAAGAGGTTGATTAGAAGATGAGTTTGGGTGGGAAAACTGATTAGAAGATGAGTTTGGGTGGAAAATGAGAATAAATTATAATTAAAGTTAAGTTTTACACTCAATTATTTACATTTAGTATCAAATACTAATACAAAAATAAAATTCTATGTTATTATAACTATAAAATATATATTTTATTAAATTTAAATGCCGTGTCCCGTGTCCTAAATTTCACGAGATGCCGTATCATGTGTTCGTGTCGTATCCGTGTCCGTGTCCGTTTTGGTGCTACCTAGGTTAGCACCATATGCAAATAGGATTATAAAACTCGGATACTTTATTACAAATCTCATATTCTACACTGCACAACTTGCACAATTAGCGGTATTGCCGGTATAGTCCATTAATTGTATGTTATCTCTTAGCGTACCCATTATCGCACTGTTAATTAATGGAATAAAAATCCAAAATATACAACACATCGCTGAGTTCAAAACTGGCATGGAAAAACCAACTGTTCGATTTAAAAGATTTCGTTCGTTTCATAGTGTGCTCAAATTTCTCACAATACTAAACCTGAATATGAAATTGAATGCAATTGGTCTTTTGTAAAACGGTTTTACGATATTATAATGCTAAACGAGTCCACATACGAAAAAGATGGCTACAAAAACTATAAAATACGGGAACAAAATTTCATTTCATACAAATTCTTGTGTAAGACCGCCTTACAGAAGAATTCGAGAAATGCAATAAACTCGACAATATTTTTATACAATAAATTAATACTCCTACAACCGTAAACTAAAAAAAAACATTCCAGAAATTACAAATTTAAAATCCTACCATTTTAGTATTATTATTATTATTATTATTATTATTACTATAATTCCCCAACAAAAATAAATTTTTCATCCTCCCGCTTTATTTCTATTCCCCCCTCTTTATCTCCCGCCTAATTTCCCAAAAATTCCCCCAAATTCGACAAACGGCTTTACTTTGACCTGTACGACTGGTAACTCCACCAAACCCTAATTCTAATTTCATCATTTTCCTCTAATTCATCTTATTTTTTCAGTCGAATTTCACTTCACACTAATTTTCGTAAGCTTAATTTCGTTATCTCTAAGATTATAGTTGATGATTTACTCGATGTAACCATTAATTTTTCGCTGTTTTACTTGCAGAAGTTGCGTAACTGTAATCATGCATATAAAACAGGTAATTGTTAATTTTTTGCTCTTAATTGTTGATCTGAGATGATTATGTTAATTTTGCACTTAATTGTTGAACAATTGTTGTGTAGGTTATTATTGAAGGTTTTAAGAGCTATAAAGAGCAAATCGCGACCGAATCGTTCAGTCCGAAAGTTAATTGTGTTGGTAGGGATCTCGTTTTATTGTTTTCGCAGTTTCGACGCTTTTTTAATTTTGCTATTTACGTTGAAATGATACTCTTAGTCTTTTGCCTTGGTCGTAGCCGTGGTGTAAGATTGAAATCGTTGTTACGGATGCAGAAATAGTGATGTTTTATCGTGGTTTATTACGAAATTTGTTTGATAGGTAGTTGAGTTAGTAGAGGTGAAAACGGGATGATCTGTGGTGTAATGACTAATGACTGATGGCACAATGCGTCGGTAAAAGGTGTTTTTGTTCTTGAAAACTAGTGGGATATGCATTTGTAGGCTGTGGATTGGGTCGTGAGAAGTGAGTGTAAATGTTGTTTCAGACTGGTTATTACTTTGGCGTTTGTTTAATGAATGGTATTGGGCTCTTTAATTTATTTCTCCTTGGCTTTGAGTAGTTTTAACTTTTACGCATTTGTTTAGCTGTTTAGCTATAGTTTTACAGTTATATCCCATGCTTTGACCATTTAGCTGTAAGGAACGTAACTAATTCTTGACGTCAGTTTAACGCTTCCCAAGGATACTAGTAGTCATTTCTAAGGCTTTCCCACATGTACGCATGGCTGATATTTGTCTCGCCTACCTTTTGGTCGCCTCACTGTTGGGATTTCTTATCATTAATGATGGGAAGAGGTACATTTGAACACCAAATGCTAGGATAGGATCATGCGCATTCTCTTGGACAACGGACGGAAGTCAAGGGCTGGTCATGGGGCCTTGTACTAAGTACTACCACACCGTATCATCCATTAATTTCTTTTGATTTTCTGATAGAAATGACAGAATTTGTCAGTTGCATTTGATTAAGTCACATTAGAGATTTACCAACTTTAGAAGTTCTTAGTACAGAATAAAGGTAACCAGTGGATATATTTGCATGTCGAGGAGAAGAAGATAAACACTATTAACATCCATATTTGTCGATTTTCAATGCTAAATCCTACCGCGAGTTTGTGATGCAATTATATAATTGGTTATTATGCTGTATATAGTTTCTTCGATGGAGCAGATGCCAAAGATGGAAGTTGAATGAACGGTGTATTATTTTACTAATTGGAGGAGTCATCACTTATTAGGCTAGTAGCTGTCTAATTGTTGTCTGTTTATTATTTGTTTGATTTAAGCTTTCTTTGACGAAAAACTGAATAAGCTATTTGGCAATGTTTTTGTATGTACATGTGTAGGGGTGTGTGTGTAAATTTCTGTGTATGCGTGCTCTCATATTTATGTATTTTACTGCTATCTGCAGTTGGTGCTAATGGTTCTGGGAAGTCGAACTTTTTTCATGGTAAGTTGCTTGTTTGAATTTGCCTCTTTTTTTTTCACTGCGTGAAAGACTTGGCATGAATTGTTGATAGAATTTCTGCCTTTTTAGCCATCCGCTTTGTGCTCAGTGATCTTTTCCAAAACCTTCGCAGTGAAGACAGACATGCATTGCTCCATGTAAGCCTTTTGTTTTACTAGCTATCTGTATTCAGCATATCTTCATTCTGGAATCCTATGGTCTAGTGTCATTAAACTACAAAAATGCCATCAGATGTTGAATCTATGTTTAAGAAGCTTCTTATATGGTCATCTGCTGCCAATTGCTCTCACTATTAATATTTAGATTCTGATTGATCCGAGGTTTGGGACTAGTAAAAGTGCACTCTTTGGGCTTGCTTGGAATGAGGGTAATTATTAAGGGAGTAATGGGAGCCAAAAACAAGAAGAAATTGGAGGAGATTGGTGCTTTGTGGTGGTTGTGGAGGGGGTAAAGAAGAGGTGAGGGAGGAATTATTACCTCCATATGGAGGTAATGCATTACTTGAGGGGGGAGGTAGGTAACTTTTACTCCCTTAATAGAGGGACTATTACACTATATTTCCCCATTTTTATCCATTTCCATCTCCAACCCCTTCACTTCCCTTCATTTTTTAGTTCATTTAAGCTCTATTACTCCCGTAATAATTACTCCCATCCCAAGCAAGCCCTTTGGGTTACTTAACGAGTCAGTACTTACATGAAATGGAAAGAAACATATGCCATTGGATTACAGACACTAATGTTGGTAGTATTCGATCTTTGGGGTTTGCAATCATTGTTTGTAGTAGTATATATGTATATATGGTAATAAAGTGCTCTTTTTCCGTTACAATGTCCAGGAGGGATATTTTATCAGAAATAATCTTCACAATACTTAGTTTTTGACACTATTTTGTTGTTGCTGGTGATATGTTGTAACCATAGGGCAATTATGAGATGTTGCACATCAAGGGAATTTATGTGCCACGTTTCCCATTAATGAACTTTTGTTGCATGATTTAACTATTTGAGCAATTTGCCTTCTTTTGTGCTCTGTACTTAACAGGAAGGGGCGGGAAATCAAGTATTATCTGCATTTGTGGAGATCGTGTTTGATAATATGGACAATCGTATACCGGTATTTAATATTTTTTAGCTGTGCTTTTCTAATATTAGTGCTGCTGTTTCGGTTCTTAAGGATTATTTTTCTTTTCCCCTCTATGCCTCTTTCAGTAAGATTTTTACCAGTCTCGTTCATTGCCATTCGACATCCTCGTCTGCTGGCTGCAGTTCTCTAATCATAGGCTTGACTTGGTAGTGTAGAGGGTTGTGGCTGGGAAACTGTAGCACATATGCTGATATGAACTTACGTGGCTATATAGCATCGCCACAATGCTATAAAGTTTTCCATCTGAGACAGTATATTGCCCCGTAAAGAAGCCTTTTTATGATGGCTCAATTATGTCGCTTTGATATGTTGTTCTGTAGGTTGATAAAGAAGAAGTACGCTTGCGGCGGACAATTGGGCTGAAGAAGGATGAATATTTTTTGGACGGGAAGCATATTACGTGTGGACTTTTCTGACTTTTTGTTGATTTCATCAGCTTTCACTTTGATTTTTATTGCTTCCACATTTGTTTATGTGATGTTTTACAATTTCTCGGCTATATGTAGTAAAACTGAAGTCATGAATCTTCTAGAAAGCGCTGGATTTTCTCGATCAAACCCTTACTACGTTGTCCAGCAAGGAAAGGTATTTTATGATTACTACATCCTGTTTCCAAATATTTTTGTAATGGCTAAAGACTAAAAGATTCTAAATCAGTCATTTCTTATCAGTTGCTATGCTACTTTTTTCTTTGGTGGCTGTAGATTGCATCATTAACACTGATGAAGGACTCTGAACGGCTAGATTTGTTAAAAGAAATTGGTGGTACTCGAGTTTATGAGGAGAGACGTCGTGAGAGTTTAAAAATTATGCAAGAAACAGGTGAGAAACAATATACTCTAGTGCTATTGACACATCAAACAGTTTCATAGTATTCTCTGTTGAATATTTTCCTTCTGGTGACAGGTAATAAAAGAAAACAGATCATTGAAGTGGTTAAATACTTGGATGAGCGGTTGAAAGAGCTGGATGAGGAGAAGGAGGATTTGAGAAAGTATCAGCAGCTTGACAGGCAAAGAAAGTCCTTGGAGTATACCATGTATGATAAGGAACTACAGGATGCTCGTCAGAAGTTAGCAAAGGTTAGATTTATCCTTGAATCTTTGCCACCATCATACTGTGAAAACTATCTGTTCTTGGTTATTTATCTCTTTTACTTGTGATGTTTGCAAGAATGGATATTCTATGCGATGAACTTTCTGTTAGTGACTGTGCAAACCTGTGAACTTTTCCATCCATGCCTGCGTTGTTCGGTAACTAGGCTGAGTTGCCAACATGTCTTTTGCTTTCTGATTCCGTCTCCCTCCAGTGTATTTTTTTTTTCGTTTTCAACTCATCTGGGAGCTAATATATGAACTCCATCACAATGAGGAAGTGCTGAAATTAAGATTATAGGCAACGAGATAAAACATCATGTTTTCAGTTTCCAATATGACCAGTACAATTCCCAAATTTGGTATTAGAAGAGTTGACTGGTCGTTATTTGCTAATTGGTTGCTGTCACTGATAACAAAATAAACTCGTGCAACTCTCTGCTTTTGTGCAAGAGAACCCCTTGATTTTTTAGGCGTTCTCTCATATAGTCATACTGCTTGCCAATATGTAAATCCATCATCACTATTACAATCAATATGTGGTTATGTTATTTATGCTTTGCATCATTATTTCCAAACTAGATGTCACTGTTATTGTTTTCCATACATAGGGATCCTGGCCGTTGACGAAGGCTTTATAGCTTATACCAATGTTTAAATCAAGAAAGAAAGCACATGTTAAAGGAGCTCTTATAAAAATTTGGATAGTGATGACCCTGTTTACTGTAGTTGTCGTCCATGTTACTAGAGTGTCCAACAAAACACGCAAGGATGTGGGTATGAAATCCTTACCCGACACTCACAAATTGGATATTTCACTCAATTGAATCTAGAAAACAAGGCTTAAATGACAATAGTATGGTATATGAATAATGTAGTATGGTTTTTGATAGTTCTATGCCTTATGTCTCGTACATCTGGGCATTTCACTTATAGTAATCCTAACAGCGTCATATTTATAATCAAGTTTATATTTTGAAGATGTGTCTCTACGGCTGTCTTGGACTTGGTCTTTGTGTCTCGAATTTCTGAGTCATGACATGTCCAATACTTCACTGGGTACGTATTCATGTTCGACACTCGTACCCAATCTCGTGTAACATAGCTTATAGTGCATGTACATTTGGATGGCATAATCTACCAAACTACTGGAAATGTTAGTGCTGAGACTATTGTTGCACTAAATTTTGACATACCTACACTCTAGGCTTTGTCTTTTATCGTAAATGTTTTCCAGGTTTTCGTTATTTGGGTTGTTTTATTATTTTGTTACTTCACCGTGTAGATGATATATGCCTACTTGTCTCATATTGTATGATTTTTTATCCAAAATTAATTTTGCATCTAGGTTGAAGAAGAGCGGGACAAGGTTTCTGAGAAATCAACTAAGATGTATAATGCTGTGCTTGAGTCTGAGGAAGAGAGCAAGGGCTTAGATAAAGAATACAAAAGGCTTACTAAAGAGCTTCAAGTGTTAAGCAAAGAAAAAGTGGCGGCTGAAAAACGGCGTACAGAAGCAATACAAAGGAGGACGCAGGTTGAACTTGACTGCAGAGATATTAAAGAGAGGATATCTAGAAGTTACCGCTCTAAGGTTGATAGCTTGTATTTGTGTTTAATTCTCGCAACTGTATTTTCCAAGTTTTAAGAAAATGCCCATCAAGATTTTATTTGTCTTTTAATTTTGTTTTCTACCTTTTTAAATTTTTTGTAGAACGAGGCAGCTAAACAGCTCAAGTTTGTGCAACAAGAAATTTGGGAGTCCAAAAATGAGCTTGATAATATAAATCCATGTTATGATGGTTTAAAGAGCCAAGAAGATGAAATGACAAAAGGGTATGTTTGGCAAAAGCTTAAGAGACTTTCAAATTTTGTGCATCTATTTTCTTCTCCTTCTCTTATGCTTTTGATTTTGAACATCTATTCTACTGTTGGCAATAGTATCAGTCGGCTTGTAGGTTGTAGCTGACCTAATTTTTTTTGTGGTAATATGCAGCATTATGGAACGTGAAAAGAAGCTCAGTATTCTTTATCAGAAACAAGGTAGGGCCACTCAGTTTAGAAGTAAAGCTGACCGTGACCGATGGCTTCAAAAGGAAATTGATGAACTTCAGAGAGTTCTTTCTACAAATATGTCACAGGTCATACTTCGCTAGTGCATACATAACATTCGTACTGCGCATATAGCTCAAAAATGCAATTGTATGTCTGATGTTGCTTATGCCTTTTGTATTTACAGCAACAGAAACTGCAACGTGAAATTGATGACCTAACAGCGCAGCTCGGGGAACAAGATAATATAATTAAAAGCAGGAAAACACAGTTGGCTGCGATTGAGAGCAACATTAACCAATCAAATGACGTGTTTATCACATCCAAGGGGCAAAGAGACAAGCTACAAGATGAGCGCAAGTGAGTGTTGTAATTGTAACTTAACCTTATTGTCTTTGGTCTACCTGCACTTACTCTGTTTATCAGTATAGTATTTAATATATTGTGATGTGAATGTCTTAGGTCTTTATGGGAACGGGAAAATGAACTTTCTTCTGATATTGAGAAATTAAGGTCGGAAATGGTGAAGGCAGAAAAAAACCTTGATCATGCAACCCCTGGTGTGAGTAATTTATGCTTTCTTACGTTGCTTTATTAATTATTATCCATATGGCACAGTTTGGTGGTTAGTCTAGAGGATTTTGATTGATATTCGAAAAATGCATCTGATGAAGATTGATTGAAGTTGGGCAAGGGTTGTTTTTCCGGCTTCTTTGTGAGCTAAAGTTTGGGGGCTTTTAAGGGTATTCGAATAACGTTTATTTGAGGAAGTTATACTTATTCATATGTAGTAATTGTCTGCAACTGAAGATTGGCATGAGATTATACGATACAGAATTTATCTTGCTGTTTCCAAGCATCCTAGTCCTAGACTCCTAGCACCCCGGTTTACTTTTCGTAATTATTTGGGTGGGTGTCTGGAGACTGACTGCAGTTCTACTTTTTATAGGAATCATTCCTTACTAATACGTACTTTATTTTCATTGCGTACTATATAACCAATTTTAAGGTGGTTTTCTAATTACTCACTAGTCGAATAGTCGTAAATATGGGTTACTTTTATCCTAGTCCTAGCACCACGGTTTACTTTTCGTAATTATTTGGGTGGGTGTCTGGAGACTGACTGCAGTTCTACTTTTCGTAATCATTACATAATTATTAATTTATTATGCAATCTTGTACAAAATTTACAGGATATTAGAAGGGGGCTGAATTCTGTAAAGAGGATAATAAGAGAGTATGCGATTCGTGGAGTATCTGGGCCAGTTATTGAGTTGTTGGAGTGTGATGAGAGGTTTTTCACAGCAGTTGAAGTTACTGCTGGAAACAGGTATATCCTGTATTCCTATCATGGAAATTATTCTTTCAAGCTCACGTTATTTGCTATCTTTATGTATGAGGTGTTATTGTTGCTACTATATTGACCTTTCCCCTCCCTTTATTTTCCTTCCTGCAGCTTATTTCATGTAGTAGTTGATTCGGATGAAACAGCCTCTCAGATTATTCGACATTTAAATGCATGTAAGGGTGGACGGGTAACATTTATACCTCTGAATAAGGTTAAGCCTCCACACATTAACTGTCCACAGACTGACGATGTTGTACCTTTGCTGAAGAAACTGAAATTTGAAGAATGCTATTCAAAAGCATTTGCCCAGGTCAGCGCTCCATTTCTTCTTTTGTCGACAGAGTTGTACTGTATATTCATGTTATTTTTGATTAGTTCAAAGTGGTTGTGGTATTGATGATCAGACCAAAACTAATGGTTTCCCATCCAGCTAGGTGCTAATCAGGCTTGTAACACTGTTAGGATTCTAATATTCAAAGTGGTTGTAGTATTGATGATCAGACCAAAAGTAATGGTTTCCCATCCAGTTAGGTGCTAATCAGGCGTGTAACACTGTTAGGATTCTAATATTGATATATTAGTATTTATTGTTGTCATCTACTTTCCTATAGGTATTTGGCAGAACTGTGGTTTGCCGAAATCTGGATGTAGCTACGAGAGTTGCTCGTGGTGATGGTTTAGATTGCATTACACTGGAAGGTTATGTGGACGTGCTCTTAACTTGCTGATTGAATTAGTCACAAAAAAAATTTGCTAATTGAAATTGCTGTTCTGTGGTCTTTCTGATGCCATCTTGATCCTGAAACAGGTGATCAGGTAAGCAAGAAAGGTGGGATGACCGGAGGATTTTATGATTATAGGCGCTCAAAACTGAAATTTATGAATATAGTAAAACAGAATAATAAGGTCATTGCCTTGAAGGAGAGCGAACTGGAGGAAGTCAGGAGGCAACTGCAAGATATCCTTTCTTTTAGCACTGTGGCATTAACACCTGATGTCCTTAAAAGCTATTTCTTCTCTTTGTAGTTCCCCTTTGTCTTATAATTCTATCGAGGACCCTTTCACCCAATTATCAACTGAGTTCTTGAAATGCAACATTTGTGTATAATGTTGGCTGATACTAAAATTAAATTCTGTTAATCATAGACCATTTAGAGCATTAACTGCTACACTCTTTATGTCAAGTTATCAATCTGCCTGCCTTGATATCTGTTAATAGTTCATTTCAAAGTCCATTCTCTTTTTATTTTTCACTTGACTTTTCTCACATATAGATCAGAAAATTACTGAGCGAATCACTGAGCAGCAGAAAATTGATGCTGACCGTGCTCATCATAGATCAGAAGTGGAGCAGCTTCGCCAGGATATTGCGGATGCTAACAAGCTGAAACGGTCAACTTCTGGTGCTCTTGAAAAAAAGGTACACTGAAGATGATGTTTCACTTAGTCATTTTGTTAAATTAATTATATTATGGAGCTTTTACATATAGCTTGTTTTTTATTTGGCAGGAGAAATTGCTTTCTAGTGTACGCACACAGATTGAACAAGTTAATACTAATATAGCCCTGAAACGGGCTGAGATGGGTACAGAGCTTGTTGATCATTTGACCTCGGAGGAGAGGGATCTTCTGTCTCGATTGAATCCCGAGATCATGGAAATGAAAGAAAAACTTGTTGAAGTCAGGACAAAGCGCGTTGAGGTTAGTGACAAACCTGAACGGAACTATAAAGAAGGATATAATTTTCAAGAATTAAACTTGCTGTCTTGTTTCTTTTCCTTCCTCGAAAACTACATCACCACAATACCTGAACGGGGCCACAATATTGGATGCGACGGGGGTCGAGGGTCAGGTGTGCGCAACCTTACTGTGTGTCCCAAAATATGTGAGATTTTGGAAATTTACCCTCATTCACACATAGTCCCAAAATATGGGTTTCTTTGCTTCTAGGGGTATCGTATAAGCATTGCTAAGAACTGCTTACTTGTTTACAGATTGAAACAAAAAAATCGGAGCTTGAAACCAACCTTTCCACAAATCTGTTGCGCCGCCAGCAGGAGTTGGAGGCTGTTGTATCAACTGCAGAAGATGGAACTTTGTCCTCTGAAGCCGAGTCAAAGAAGCTAGAGTTTGATGAAGCTAAATCTTTTGTGGAAGAGGCCACAATGGAGCTCCAACGTGAGTTTGTAATAAGATCATGAGATCATCTACCTTACATGGTCAACACTTCCTTTATGGTTCTCTGATATCTGCTCTGTAGGGGTTTCTGGGTCAATGGATGAGATATCGAAGGACCTCAAGAAAAAGAAAACTGAACTTGATAAATTGCAGGTGCTCGTTATACCGGAAATTTTGATCAGCTGCTGTTGCTTCTACTTTTGTTGTAATATGGTTAAATTTTTAAATGCAGAAATCAAGAGAAGACTATGAAAAACAACTGCAGAAGGAGGCAGAAGAATTGGAACAGCTAATAAGTAACAAAAATATGCTTCTTGCTAGACAGGAGGAGTACTCAAAGAAGATCAGAGAATTAGGACCATTGTCATCAGATGCCTTTGAAACGTAATTGATTTTCTCCACTTGCCTAACGTATTCTATTCTAGGCAATCCTACATACTTTTAATTCTATTAGAGATCAAGCGTGCGAGATAGACCTGGTTGAGAAAATCATGATAAAACACACGCTTCACTGGTTGTTTTCTTGGGTTAGATGGCTTAGATCAATGAGCACCAACTATAAAAAAAAGTTGCTGTTTTGATCTGATACACGAAATACTCAACTAATCATACACTCTATTAGATTGGATAGGAGTGAGACTCAAACATCTATTTGTTGGCGTGTTTTTTTCAGTGTATACGGCTAAATTTAGTTAAGTAGCAATCTTCACCCAAATCTTTTCTCATCTAATGTGATCTCGTAGGAGGAGACTAGGATGAAAGATAGGTAACCTTAGCAAGGTAGAATTATTTTTGTCGGAAACAACCAGGCCTAACGCAGTGAGCAAGTTTAGCTTTGAGACGTTCTTCACTTCTTCTAGCTTTTCTCCTTTAAATGGTCTCACTATGAGAACTGGGATGGATGGATGGATTTTTGTTTTCAGAAATTGCTGTATGGTCTATCTGCTAATAGTAGTGATTTTTATATGGAGGTCAATTTTCTGTCTCATTAGAGACATTTACACACAATAATTGCTACGCCTAAGTGCCTAGCTCTTAACTTGATAAGGTTCAAATTACACCCGTGATGAAGAAGACCATTACCACTCCACCGACCACCTTATGAATATGACTGCTGTTGAGGTCTTGGGAAGTACTCCCTCAGAGACCATAGGTAATACTTACTATAAACAGACGAACCACACCAAAGGTAACCTACCTTGTTTGACCTACAACATTACTAAGTTATCCTTATACTCATTTGGTATTTACACAAAATGCCATTACATGGCCCACATATCAACCCACAATTAAACCCACACTTAAACGGCCCACCTACTTTTTCCCTTTTTACCCCTCATTTTCCACCTTTTCTTAAATACTCCATTTTCCCAAATGTTATCGGAGGGAGTATATGCCAGTCCGTAAATTCTTGGTGTTCGTGGAGTCCAGAAATTTGAAATGAATCTTTTTTTTTTCTGGAAGAACTAATGAAAATTTGATTTCAATAAATAAGCTGGTCTTTCTTTTTTTCAGGAAGAAGAGTATACTATTTTGAATGTTAGTGTAGCCTATTAGCAATTCTGTTTGTTGGGAATTTGGGATACATTGTGGGCTCCTTCCATCTCTCGATTCACTGTTCTATAGACAATGTGGCAGCATTTGCTGGCGTGCCTTCTGCACTTTAGAGAATAGTAAAATACTAAGATTGCTATCTACTAAACAATCTGTAAGAGATGGATAGTTTGGCAGTGTTACACCCTGCTTGCTGCTAACAAAGGTTTTTCATTTGAAGAAATGTGACAACAGTGGGAGATAGAGTTTTTTTTTATATGTTACTTTATTTATTTATTTTTTTGCGGGAAGGGGGTGTTGGGTTTTTAATTTCTCAAAATTTTAAGATGTACTGTACATATCTGGACCAAGAAGTATACTGATTTTATTGATTACGATGCAGGTTATAAATCATTTGTATTATGATTAAAATTGTAGTTCTGAAAAACCATTTAGGAATTTAATATGCTTAACTAATTGGTACAATGCTTAGTTATCTGTGAGTCAAAGAGGAAGTTTCTACTAACAAATTGATGGTTCTAGAAGTAAACTAACTACTTTATACTCAGATGCACATTTTTGGTCTTGCAGTGATTTTCTTTAAAAAAGGCTAATACATGTTTTTTTACACTGAAACAGGTATAGACGGAAAAGTATCAAAGAATTGCAGAAGATGCTTCATAGGTGTAATGAACAACTTCAACAGTTCAGCCATGTAAACAAAAAAGCTCTCGATCAATATGTAAATTTTACTGAACAACGTGAAGAACTTCAGAAAAGGCAGGCTGAACTGGATGCAGGTGATGAGGTATTGTATTTCTGATCTTACAGTCCATATTAAGTACCATGCTCTTATTCTATTTTATTTATAGTTTTGCTTGTTGCTTTACTTTGTTTTGAGTGAAACCACTTGTACTTGTGGCAGAAAATTCGCGAACTTATATCAGTTCTGGATCAGCGGAAAGATGAGTCTATAGAACGGACTTTCAAGGGTGTTGCCCGAAACTTCCGGGAAGTTTTCTCCGAACTTGTTCAAGGTGGCCATGGGTTCTTGGTAATGATGAAGAAAAAGGTCAGTGAAAATTTGGATGTTTGTTCTTTCTCGGAACCTTCTTTGTTTATGTGTGCGTAGTCACATCAGATAGACAGATATAGCTGGCCTAGAACGTGGCACTTTTCAAAGAATCGCCATGGTCAACTCTTCCACACCGTTTCATGTTTGACACTTGTCCAAGTTGGAATACCATAGGAAGGAAATGATGCATTCATATCTGCCCTTGTGTAGGATGGTGACACCGGTGATGATGACCAGGATGAAGAAGGACCTCGTGAAGCTGATAATGAGGGAAGAGTGGAGAAATATATAGGAGTGAAAGTGAAGGCAAGTATATCACTATAGCTGCACTCTTAATGCATAAAGTATATTTTTCCTGCATGAATTTCATTTTCAACACCCTATATTACATCTGCATTTCCAAATTTGTAGAAAAACGTTAATCGGGATTTGTTTGAAGTCTTCAAGATGAAATAGTATATCCTGTTGATTACTATTTGAAAATTGAAACAACAAACGGAGTATATTTTTAGGGGAAAACAGGAGTGTATACGAGAAAGAAAAATTGAAAATAGGGGTTGGGAAGAATGGAAAAAGAAGTAAAAAAAAAGAAAGAGTAAAATTAAAGTAAAGTGAAGGTGTCATAGAAATCAAGTAAAGCAGAAAGAACAAAAACGTCAGTTTTCAAAGATCTGCTCTTATTATGTTCTTGCGCAACTTGGTCAGAGAGTTTCAGCAAATGGGTGAGCAGAAATCAGAAAAACGGTTGTAGTCTTTTTAGTTCTGGGAGGGGATTGTCTATTTGTTGCTGATATGTACCTTAATTTCACGTGTTCTTATGTTCAGATTTGTTCATTGCTCATATTAGGACTGCTGAGTGATGTGTGAATTTCAGTGCAACTACCGGGATTCATGATTAGTATAGATGGTGCTCCTTCGATAGTTTGATTGCTGTTATTGATCTAAATGTTCTTTGCTTTGGGGTTTGTGAACAGGTTTCATTTACAGGACAAGGGGAGACACAGTCCATGAAGCAATTATCTGGGGGTCAGAAAACCGTTGTGGCATTGGGATTAATCTTCGCAATACAACGATGTGATCCTGCTCCTTTTTATCTTTTTGATGAGATAGATGCAGCCTTGGATCCTCAGTATCGAACGGCAGTCGGAAGTATCCTTTTTTGTTGTTGTTATGCTTTGGTATAGTATGTTCATCTTATCTTTTAAAGTACTCTCTCCGTCCCTTATCTATTGCCCCTTATCTGTTGTCCCCGTTTTATATCTAGTAAAATAAAAAGTGAATTTGTACATCCCTAGTTAAGTAATATAATGGTGATGGCAAGGTTCCTGTGGTATCTCTACATGTGAATTCCTTAAATCAAGGGCTGATAATGATGCTTTATCACTAAATCTTAAATATGATCTCTAGTCGAATGAGGACAATATAAATAAAATGAAATGAGTAGTAGTTAGTCAATGTTATTGTCAGCTCTTCTATTTACAGGTCATCCGACAGCTGTCTCCGCATTCAGTGCAATTTTCATTGCTGTCCCTGTATGCATTGTTTTAGTTTGAGCAACCCCTGCTTGTGAATACAGAAAAAGCTACATCCCCTCTACGCAGAGAGTAACTAGGTACTCCTGAGCCCCGAAGTTTTATAGCGTACTTGGTAGATAAGAAGTCAAGTTGGAACTTCGAGGGCTTTACATTTGACAAATTTCAGTCATCATTATGCTCTGAGCCTACATTTAAAAAGAGGATCTGATATCTAACGCTTTAGTCCTGCTGGTTGACTTCCTCGTCTTGATTCTTGTGGCAATAAAATTTTCTACATCCACGGCTGGGCAGATTCAAGTTATCATTGATCTTTTTATTCTCCTTAACCATCGATGTGCTAGATATGATTCGTAGGATGGCAGACCAAGTGAACACACAATTCATAACCACGACATTCCGGCCTGAGCTTGTTAAAGTTGCTGACAAGATTTATGGGGTCACACATAATAAACGTGTGAGCCGGGTCAATGTTGTCACTAAAGACGAGGCATTATTATTTATAGAGCGGGACCAGTCTCACAATGCTGAATGAGGTTTGCCTCTAAGTTATGCTTTACTTCTTTGTATATGATTTCATAGCAGTGAAGCATTGACAGTTCCTCGGGGCTCAAAAGCTTTCTGTTATCTTTGAATATTAGGTTGTGAACTATTGTTCATCGTTTTTTTCGGGTCAGTGATATGTTTCTGATACTTTTTTCCTGCATTCTGATGGAAAGACGTAGAGAGAGTTGCACTGATAGACCCAGGAAAATTGTTTGTCCGGTTATGTTAGATATCTCAAGTCATCCTTTTTTTTAAATGTTTTGACTTTTATATTTTTTCCATGCTGAAGCTGGGTAAAATGACTCCGTACAATCTATTTACAGTGTCCCGGCCTTCAGGGACCCCATGTCAATCCACCCCTGCAGATGCGTGTTTTCTAATTACTGCTGCTGTCATACGGTGTATAAAATTGTTCACTGCCTAGTTTGTGTTTTTTCTAGGGTCATGCTGATGCCCGATCGTCTCAATGATTAGCCTTTGTTCTGTGATGATGCCGTGGAAACTGCAAATAGAATCCTGTAAATTGCTGTTATGGAATCCGTATGTACTGACAAGTTAGGTATTTAACGTCGTGAATTTATTTTAAGCTAAGTTTGACAGATTGTCGGGTTGATGCATGTTGCTTCCAGACTAGGTTGTAGTAATTAAATATTTACGAATTCTTAAGGTATTGTATGTAATGTAACAGAAATGTCTTTAGTTTACTCAGTATGTACTGTTTTTCGCTAGTTTCTTAGCTCGGGATTGTCAACAAATCAGGTGCACGTCGATTCCTTATTAACACCCATGAAACGTCAAATGTTTGACGAAAAGACATTATTAATGTCACATAAATACTAGTGTTTTCTTATGTACATGTTGAACCCTCTAAGGTTGTGAACCTTTTTCATGCTATAAGGTGATCCTATAAAACATTTAATCCAAATTCGTTATAGAGAATCATCTAATTAGACAGCATATTACGGTTTTTGAGTAACAATTAGTCCGATTATTGCCAGTATTTTGAACATGTTTGCATTAAAATCGTAGATCAGAAGAAAATTACCATGACCAAGATTTAAAACTTGCTCACCTTAATATTGTGCTAAACCACTATTCTTAACAAGCTTGAAGAGTAACTTGAAAGGCAATGCCGACTTCTACGCTACGGTCTATTTTCACAGTCGAAATTAGTTCGGAATCAAGTTTGTAAAGACATAAAGATGGCAAATCAGTACCACATTGAGCATAAAAGATGCAACGTCCAGAAGTGTGGAAAAAGCATATATCATTTAAATCCCAAGTCCAAAAAATTCAATAAATAATTAAATTTCATGATTACAAAATTATTTATATCACGTTTGGCTTGATAAAAAACATACGGTAATTTCAATACTTGAAAATAATAAGAATAATTAAAAAAGACAGATGGTTTCAGACCTAACACTACTGTAATTATATAGACGTTTCCTTTTCTTCAGTACCCCTTCGTGGATTTAGTCGTCAACCCAAATCCGAATGGAAAAAGAGGATCATAATGCGAGTCACCAACATTCATCGGTAGCTGATCGACCGACTTGAACCAAGTCCGAGCAAGCTTACCAGTGAATCCATAATCCCCAAACAACACATCTGCAACACCCTGCCCTTCACTTCCAGGAAGCCATGCAGCAACCAACGCTTCAATTGTTGGAAGGTACGGCTGAATGACAACAGGCCGACCTGAAATCACGACTACGACACACTTGACGGACTCACAGACATTCTTTATCGTGCTTGGGCCAGGCTCGGTAATTGTTAAATTGTTACTGTCACCAAATGTCTCTGCATATGGTAGCTCTCCTACAACAACTATAGCATAGGAGAATCCACCCGACTTGACAAAATTCGGGTCTGGATTCTCGTTGAATGTTACTTGTGTTGTCGGGTCTACTGTGTTCTTTACAGCATTCAAAATAGTTGTCCCTGTTAAATGTAACCACTTCCTGTTTAGAAGATTCATTATGGCTTGCTAAAACCAAGTTAATTATTAAGAGTATAAAATAATCATGAAAAAATCATAAAAAACAAAAAAAAAAAATCGGGAGTCATATCGGCACGGTTGGATTACATTCTTTGACAAAATATATTTCACGTGAAAGTGTTTAACTTCAATCACGGAATACTTCAAAACTCATGACATAATACAACATCATGACAGTTATAAAGGTTTTGAAGGTTACTATGACCATATCTTAAAATGAGTCGCCATAATATATCAAAACCATTAAGTGAATGGGCCCACCTGCGGCAATCTTGGTAATATATACTGCAAAACTCGCGGCATAATATTGTCATCATGATCGAGTTATAAAGGTTTTGAAGATCACTAGTTTACCACAACCATATTTAAAACTGATATCCCCGTACTTCTTTTCCATCGAAAATAAACGGGGCCCACCGGTGGCAATCTTGGAATTTGAAATTATGAAAATTCACCCGTGGAAATAATAATAATGAAGCAACATGTGTTTTAAAAAGTTAAAGCAAAAATCATACCAGTAGTAAGGTCATTGCCGCTAACACCTTGCCATTCAATAGTCCATCCACCACATTGATAGCCTAAGTTATCAGCATGAGATCCAGCCACAAGTATCTTGCCTGCTTTTTTCGGAAGCGGAAGTAATGGCTCGTTATCCGACTTACCGTTCTTTAGAAGGACAAGCGATTTCCTCACCGCTTCTCTAGCCAATTCTCTATGTTCCTGTTAATGCGACATTTATAAAACACAATTCTATATGAAACGGTCTTCTAATAAGATTGCATCAGGTGTTAAGTTGGTAAAGTCATGAGAGATATGCTCATGAGCTGGGTTCAAATCCCGTCAGTATCAAAATTGCTTTACACCAAAAAAAAAATGTATATATAAGATTGCGAAGCTGAAGAATGGACTGGCGATCTTACTTTGGAACCGATTACATTGGTGAGGCTGAGATCGGCCATCGGGGTTTCAAACAATCCCATGATGAATTTCACCCTTAGGATCCTTGTCACAGCATCATCGATTCTCGACATTGAAACAAGGCCGTTTGTAACTTCAAACTTAAGGTTGTCAATGAATTCTTTATAGTTCAAAGGAATCATAATCTGAAATGTATGAAGTTGACGTGAGTACCCGAGTTAGTTAAGGCCTCTGCCCTGAAGGCTAAAGAGTATTTGAGAACAATCGTGTTAAACTTGGACTAACCATATCGATTCCAGCGTTAACTGAAGCTTGAATCGAGTAAAAATAGTTAGCATGAGGCGGAGATGTAATTCTGTCGATACCCTCCCAATCGGATATGACAAAGCCCTGAAGGAAGTCAGGAACATCAAGACGAGCACAAACTCAACACTCAAAATCAAATTCTAAATTTTAATGCTTATGAATTGTCATTGAATCCGTCTATGCAAGTTCAATCAGCAAAAAAAAACGAGAAAAAAACAACACGGTCATATGAAGAAAACAAGTTAATAGGCGAGATAACCCACGATAAGATCAGACATCAGAGTAATTTTTTTGTTACCTGAAATTTAAGCTTTTCCTTGAGATAACCTGTGACAAGATCGCGATTAGCGTGCAATTTGACGCCATTCCAACTAGAATAGGACACCATAACTGTCGCCACGCCTTTCTCAATGGCGTCAAGGTAAGCTGGCATATGAATGTCTAACAGTTCATCAAGGGAGATCACAGTGTTGTTCTCATTAATGCCATTTTGTGTTCCTCCGTCTCCCACAAAATGTTTAGCACACCCCGCCACATTTTTCCTGGCAATTTGAAAAACACGGGAAGTTTTAATGAGACGGTTTTACATGTGTGGCAACTGGCAAGTCCATTCATGTCCAGGGGCTAACTTTTATGAGTCTTTTTAGAAGTAAATACAATTCCGACTTGAAATTATTCATCGCAGTTAAAAATAGAGCAACTACTATTGTCCGAAAGTTATCAGAAATTCGAAACCAATGTAGATTAATCTTACTAAGTTATTAGGGATGAATTCGTAGATAACGAGATTCTAATAGTTCAGAATCAAACAAGGTGAAGAACATATTTAACTTAATTAAAATTTAGTTTTTGTTTCATAATTTCTTAACTTTTTATGCAATGTACATAGGACTAGTCCCCCACTACTAGGACGTGCATCAAACTAAGAGCACTACACTGAGTCCCCAAACGTCGTAATCACGACTAAATGTGTCGAAAATCCAAAGAGACGGTTTCTGAATGAGACATTTTAATCCTGATTTGTAAATGGAACATTTTAATCCCGAATAGTCTGGAGTAATAGAAAGAGGGCTTACTTTCCTGCGACATAAGGATACCCTTTTGGATAATTAGCAGGAATATCTCCTTGTAAGCCGGGAATTATCTCGGTCAACATCTGAACTATCTTATGATCTTCGCTATAACTCTCATAACAACGTCCCCATCTGGGATCCCGACAGACTGCAATACACGGTGCAAAACTATAAGGTATTCCGGTAGCTCTAACTTCAAGTGCAGTCGCAGCTCCTATTCTCTTCAGTAACTCAGGATCTCTGAAATAAACAATTTTGCAAAAACATATACAGATTAATACAGTAACAAAAGTTGGCAATCCGAGTTCAAAACAAAGTAAGTCTCATGTAAAACGGTTTTACAATAAAACATTCTAAAACCATATAACAAATAAAATATCACTTGGTTTTACAATTTAACACTCATGTAAAACCATTTTATACTTTAGTAATGGAACTTACCTTGTGACACCAAGTCCGACATTATGAGGGAAAATGGTGGTGTTATAGACATTGTTATGGCCATGAACAGCATCAATACCATAGATCATTGGTATTCCAAGACGGGTCGAAAGAGCGCCCTTTTGGAATTCATTCACCATATTAACCCAAGCTTCAGGAGACGCCTTTGGGGCCGGGACACTCCCACCACCACTCAGAAGACTCCCTGCCAATAAAAAAGGTAACGAAACTTAGTAATCTTCGACTGATATACGACCATCCAAATAACCGAACTTTGTACAAGAATTACTCTTTCAATCAATCTTAGTACTAGCAATCATCTTCTGGTTGAAAAATTCGGATATTCGAGCAAATTGACAAGTTATTATTAATTTCATGAACCAAATTCAATTGAAACAACTCCAAATTAAATAAAAAACTAACCATATTTTGACAAGTTTATGAAAATATAATCATCAACTAAACATATGTAGAATATCATGAAAAATATATTACGTATTCAAAACTACAAAAGATCCAAACTTCCTAAAAATCCAATTTAAGTAACCAATTAAATTTTGAAGAAAAAAACATTAAACGAGAAAAAAGTGAAATATTAGTTGTTTTTACAGCAATGTGCATATATCCATCATATACCGTTTCATTGAATTATATACATTGTTCAAAATCTCGATCACATATTTGGAAAAAAAAAACGCGATAAAATAAGTAGGAAAAAAGCGTAAATATACCAATAAAGTACGTCTTCATAACATCAGGTGAAGCAACTTTACGTTCAATTTGAACCATTTGTCCAATCTTTTCATCTAAACTCATTCTTGATAAAAGATCTTTAACCCGATTTTCGACTCCAACTTTCGGGTCTTTATATTTCATATAATCCGCTTCAATAAAACATGCCCATAACACGAACACTAATATTCCTAACTGTGTTGCTACTACAACTTTCACCATTTTCTTCTTATTTATCTGAAAAAAAAACACACACAAAAAAAAACAATCACATAAGTACTCGCTTCGTTTCAACTTATTCTTTTACGTTTTTATTCATTTGTAACGAGTATTTTAACCAAACGTAAATAATCAGTTGAACCCGAATGGACATTTTCTGATTTACTTACCTCAATTTTGATTTTGATATAATGTGAAGGAATACAATAATGTAAACGAAATTATGAAGTGTAGAAAAAATTTATAGGATTTATAGGATGAATTTAAATGGGAAAATAATAAATAAAAAAATAGCCACGTAAGAAAAAAAGAAGGAGAAGAGAGGGGAGTGGGAAGAGTAGTGGCATAGCACACAATTAATCCTTTGACTAAAAGTTTGTTGGTTGTTAATTGTTATAGGTAGGAGAAACTATAACCGTCTTAACGTTTTTTACTTAATTATTTTGGTAATATTGTGTTAATTTATTGTTTATAAATTAATTTACGGAAAATTTACGCTTGAACTTTGACAGTTTGCTTGAAATACTCAAATTATTTACCCGAGAAATTTTGAATGGCCATAATTTGTGTTTACAAACTCAGAAAATGACGTTTTTTTTTTTTCAATCGTCCATCTTTCCAAGAACTACGATTTGAAAGGAAAAAAAAATAGTGAGTTTGGCAGTCGTGAGTCGTGACTAAGAGATACGGTCACTCGAAGTTTGTTCGGTGAAAAAACTTTGACATACAAAAACTCCTAGCTAAGGGATCCAAATATGACTACTTTTTTTTTTCAAAATCATAGCTCTCGGAAAGATAGACGATTTAGGAAAAAAATCGTGATCTTCCGGGTTTGTAAACACGAGTTATGGGCACTTAAAAAAATTCGGGTTAAAAAATTGGGTATTTCGGACAAATTGTCAAAAGTTTGGAGATACACGTGAATTTTCTCATTAATTTATTATTTAATGTCAATAATTAAAATTATTATTTAGTGTCGATTATTGTTTTGGTGCATCAGAATATCAGATGTATGCTCATTTGAAATACAGCCTTGTGCGTAGTATTCAACTCGAAATTGAGAAAAAGAACCCAAAGCATACAATGGATCGCAGTAAGTGGATTGTACCTCTGATGTACTACCACATTGAATATAGTTTTTGAGCTTTACAATAAAGTTTTTGAGTATAGTATAGTTTTATTATAAAGTTTTTGAGTTTATTAATTTGAACATTAAACTAAAAAACAATTACAATAAAACTCAAAAAACATCATATATAAGATATAAAATTTAATTTATAAACTTTAAAAAGCTCGAAAAAAATGCACAAAAACTCAAAATCATACTACTCTGAGGTAGTACCTCAGATGTATAATCCTTTTTCCCAATGGATCGATGTATATTCGTTATTTTGTAATAGCATGTTGCTTTCATATGATGTACAACACAAATTTGACAATTACAACAACAAAGCTTTATTCACAATGATTACGATTATCGGATCATCTAACTTAAACCTGATGATGAAGACGCGACTAAAATAATGCAACACGGGAAACATTTAATTCAAGTTTCAGGCCAAACAACGTATGGACTATTCAACAGGAAACAACTATTGGCATTCCAAAACGGTCTTGGGTTTTCCATACCAAGAAAATGATCTCGGAGGGAATGCAAGAAACTTGCATCGGACTGCCATTGATTTCTCAACTCTCAGGAACAATCAAGGATACTACTGATTCGCAAGAGAAAACTTCAAGTAAGTTTGGACAATATCGAAGCCACAAAGCTCCTTAACAACTGGCATTGTGGCGGGAACACTAAGCTGGAAGAGGGAGTCGTGGCCATCTAGACCGCCCCAAGAAGCAAGTTGCTTCCTGCCTTCTTTGATTGCTGCTCTTACTGCACAGTGTACCGATGCTGCTAACAGCAGAGGTGGCTCTCCGGATGCTACAAGTAATCGAAAAACAAAATTAGAAGTGTTCTATGAAATGGTTATACACTCAAGTATAGTAAAACCACACAACATGTAATTACCAGGGGGCTAGGGCATTAAAGTGAAATAACACGGTTTTAAAAAGAAACTTTTATTTATGAATGTGATCGATTTATAAAGCCAGTTTATGACTGTATATGTTACCATTAAGGCGTTTGGAATAACAAAAAAGTCTATTGAGACAGTTCTACACAAAGATATTGTAAACCTGTCCTCGAAGTAGGGTTAGAACTTTCCAATCAGCTGGGCTAACTCAACACGCAATTTTGCATAATACCAGCATTAGAGTGTCTTACACAAGTATTTGTGTTAGAAAAAGGAGATAGCACGAAAGAAGATCATAGAAAAACACCTTTAGATGACAGAACACGCTTTTGGTGATGCCCGCTATTCATAATCTCGACATTGAATTGTTTGGGTATGGTATCAATTGTTGGAATCTTGTATGTCCATGTGCTATCAGCAATTACTAGTCCATCTGAATTGGTTAGGTACTCTTCCAGCATGAAAAAGCCGATTCCTTGGACAAAAGCCCCTTCTATCTGTAGAAATGTCACGTAGATGTTTCTGAAAGTTTGGACGTAAAAATCAATAAAAACTATGGAAATAGGTATATCTTAAATATCATCATCACAATGACTTAACGCTCCTGCAAATGGCGGGGTCAGTAATGGAGCAATGTGATGGGAAGAAAGAAGAAGGCATAAATTATGTAGGATTGTAAAGTTGCAGCTAAATTAACCTGTCCAAGATCAACAGCGGGATTCAGACTCTGTCCGCAGTCATAAATGATGTCTGATCGTAAAATGCTGGTTTCTCCTGTAAGAAGATTCACTTCTACCTGTCACAAGAAAGCTGTATGATTAATATATGAGCGGAAACAAAGCCAGGAACCAGTAATAGTAGCCTATTAGGGGTACAAGTGAGAAAAAGAACGTTATTTGAACATATTACCTCACTGACAGCAGCTCCATAATTCAAATATCGCATAGACGCAAACTCAGGTACATAGAGAGTGCTTGCTGACAAATGCACTGATTGCATGCTCGCCTGAAATTGGAAAACTAAGGAACATAAGACCTGGTTCAGCAATCTCTATAGTCTATACCACAGATTAGAACAGTATAAATGACATTTGATACTCAAATAGAATACCGCAACTAATGTATTACCAATTAGGTAGAGTCCTACAAACGGTCTTATAGTATAGTATGAGACTTACTTAAAAAGAATAGTAGCTTAAAAGAAAAGATCCTTGTATTTATGTACAACGGTTTAGTTTTAACAATTTTGATTGTTTTACTATGATACTGGGCACCCTTAAGTCGAGGATTGCTCAACTTTATTATGTCAGCAATCACACATTATAGATTCAATGATGTTTCTAGTTAATTTTATTAGTTAATCAGTTGGGTTAACTAATAGGGTCATCCTATACAACCATCTGTGTTTTTGGTTTTGCCGATCAAGGGGACAGGAGCAAATAAGTAGTTACCTGAAAAATTAGGGTTTTCCAGTCAACAGACCCCATTTGTCCCTGCAGTCTGTCTCTGAGAGCGGATAATCTTTCAACTAATGTGTTGCAGCAAATCCTAACAGCTTCACAACTAGACTCGGAAGTCGTACTTCCAGATGTAAATCCTCCTTGTATCACACTTAATGTATCAGCTTGCACCACTCGTACCATGTCAAACAGATTTTCAGTCCCAGGACACTTGATCAAACTAAGAGCAAATGCAGCCATTTGCTTAACTTTTGTCCATAAACCCTGGCCAAGCTCTATCCCTCCAACTTCCACAACAACGGACCCATCTGGGAGAATGCTAACTTTACCCGGCGTTGCTCTCAACATCACTTCATGCAAAATAGGTATCCTAGAAATTCCCCTTTTACGCCATTTATGGGTTTCGTTAAATTTTTCTACCGTCTCCCTTCTCAGGTAGAAATTTGAAGAAGAAGCTAGCTTATCCCAAATTGAGGGTAAAGTGTACTCCACTGGCTCTCCCTTACTATGCTCATAGAACAAACTTAAGCTGCTAAATGTGTGAAGATTCCGGTTTCTGACAGTATCGACATCCATGGAGAGGCTAGATGCTACATGTTCTATAATAGCTTCGGCAATAAATGACCCTTGTACCTCACCAGGAGCTCGCATGGCGGATTTACTTGAATGATTTGTTTTACATACTTTCGCATCAAACGAGAAGGAACCCCAGTCGTACTTCTTGATTGCACCAATAATGTTATGTGGCATAATAGAGCTGATATCGGGCGATATTCCTCCATTAATCAATAAATCAAGGTGCAAGGCTGTGATCTTCCCATCTGATTTAAATCCCACACTATAAGTGATTTTCATTGGGTGTCTTCCTCCTGCCATGATCATATCCGTCTTGCGATTGAGATACATCCGGACGGGACGGCCAAGCTTGTGTGCCGCTAAGGCACAAGCTGTCGCCACCTACAAGGTCATATTTACAAGTCATTTACAATAAAAAAAATAGGACACTTTTTAGTGCCTTAAAGGCTAAAATTTGAGCTAATTACGCTCTCTGATTTCACAAATACCACTTTGGTTACCCGAGGTTTGAGGTATTTACCACTTTGAAGAGATTAAGCGTAATACTCTATGAAACTTTCGTCCAAAAATCAATTATTTTTTAGCCTAATAAAGCAATTTGCAAAATTATGTGAACATTCACATGCACCTTGACATTGACTTTATTAAAATCGGCGCTTCACTATACTAAAAAACGTCACTGACTTCAAAGATATTTGACTATATTATGTGTAAACTCACCAACATTACAATATGTTCAAAACTTTGAACACCAAAGTGGAATTTGTAAAATACTAAGAGAACCAAAAGTGGAACTAGCTCAGTTTCTCTTAGAGCACTAAAAATGAAAATTTTCCAAAACACAGATTTCGAATCATAAAACTACAGTAAAATACTTACAGGCATAGCTTTTAGCGCTTTCCCACCAAATCCACCTCCCACCCTTCTGGCTATGACACGGACATTGTTTTCAGGGACTCCAAGACATTTAGCAATCGTAGAATGTGTATATTCTGGAGCCTGAAGAGAGCTATAAACAACCATGCAATTATCTTCGTCTGGAACAGCAAGAGCAGTTTGTGTCTCCATATAGAAGTAGTATTGTGACGGAAGCCTGATCTATAGAGAGCACACACAGGAATTAACTTAGAAGTCAATATAGCAGCTTCATCCAGCAAAATCACTGTTGCATGGTTCAAAGTTCGATTTGCTTCACGGAATGAGTTTGAATATATAAACCGGTACTCAAGAACCGTCTTCTGTCAAGGGAGAATTGGTTTGAGATCGGGGAATCAAATTTGGAACCATGCAACCGTGGCTACTGTTTATCTCACCAAACATATGACTGCATCTGTACCTCGGTAGAAAGTATTTTCTGCTCAGCTTCTTCCATTCCCTCGGCAAATTCACCGACTGGTTTTGGGTAAATAAAAGGCGGGACATCAAAAAAGCTAGATCTCTCAACAGCATCTTCGACTGTTAGAATGGGGGGATCGAGATTGTCTGTGTCATACTCCACCACAGCATTGGCTGCTGCAATATCTGCACGCTTCTGAGAATCTGCAACCTGATAACGGTCTACAATGTTTATTTTAACATTAAAAGGCAATAAATGTTAATAGGCTTGAATAGAGGAAAATGGAAGCCAGCCAACTTTCTGGCCAACGATGAAAATTGTCCATTCCTTTTTCTTCCAAATTCTTCCGTACAAACAAGAGGTAAGACTATTAAGAGGAAGAATCACTTACAACTAATGCAATACGTTCACCAGCACACCTCGTAAGATCATCAGCAAATAATGACTCAATACCAAACAATGTTTTGCTTCCGACATTATACCCTTCTTCTGGGATGTCTTTATAGGTAATTAGTGCATGAACTCCATTTGGAAGTAATTCAGACTGGAAATGCACAGACTTAACACGTGCCAGTGGCTTTGTGCTGTACACAAATGCTCCATAGAGACAGTCACTAGGAGAAGGAATATCATCGACATAGATTGCCTCACCTGTGAGATATTGACATTAAAGTGTGGCATAATGCAACTAAAGTCCGACACCATGAGCAAACTAGCTGGCATGAATACTAACTATATGACTTGTCACTGATGGGAGGACACGTTCTATACGCGATGGACTTGAACATCTCAACATCACGTAATGCCTTACAGGCTCACACCAACGGCAACGTAAGGGAGGCCGTTTGTACATGGCCTTAACCTTCTGTCAGAAAACAGTCCGACGCTATTTCCATATGACCCATAATGAAATGTACATCATCCACAGTACAGGCAGTGCAACCAGTTTAATCAGCCATTATGCTGTATTGCATCAAGTTTCAGAGCCAAAGAATAGTGACTCTTTGGCTCGCTGTAACAGAAGAAGGCTTATACATCTCAGATTCTCAGCACTACAGAAAAAACTTCTTCAGAAAAGTAGCACAAACATGACGAACATACAATATCATGAACAGCTTTTAGTGTGCAACTAAGCGAGATAATTTGCGAAACTAAAACCTGTCTGAGTGTTGGGACTTAATATTTGTTACCAACACATCAAAACAAAATCCTTCAGATGTTAAAGAAGAATAGTTATATCACTTCTATGTCTGAAACTCCAACAACGATATCGACCTTTAAAGAAAAGAGAGCTACCATCAAAACTTAAAAGAACATACCAGATGCCTGTAGAGCAGCTCCTGTTTTTGTAATGGGTTCTCCTACAGGATGATTTTCTATGCTAGGCACAATCACTTGCTTTGCAGGAGATATCAGAGGCTGAGAGTTACAGTTACCATTCTCGTATATGGACTGGGATCCAGTATGTCCATTCGAGTCATATTTAGAAACTTTAGAAAATTCGAAACCAATATCGACCAAACCATGTAGAAACTCGAAGATAAACGCCTCGGCTAAGCTAACTCTATAGGAAGAATGCGACATGCCGTCTTCAGGCACCACAATAGCCCGAATCAATTTTACAGCTTCAAATAAAACTTCATGGTTGAGAATCTGTCCTTCTAAAAACTTTTCGACTTTTCTAGCCCTTACCGCTTGCTTAGCACCATAGGCACCAAAAGCCAACTGAATCGTATTAATCATAAATCCATCATCAACTTTGGATTGAGAAACTTTAGCCAAGAAAGAAGCATTTACATAAGATAATGCATTACCCAATGGACGAGGGGCAGCTCGATAAGTCTCAAACATAAGTTTAGATAGTAACTTTGAATTACTGGTGCAACTGGGGATCTTGATACTCACTATTATACTTGTGGAATCCAAAGGGGGCCGTCCTAAAAAGTCCTCTAATGTCAATGTCACCCTTCTAGTACTGCTTATTATTTCTACACTTGTATCGACAGAAAGGAGTACTGTAGCAATGTCAGAGGGAAAGCCACACCTTTGCGCCATTACTAAATTTCCACCGATACTAGCTGAATTTCGTATGTAGTTGTTGGCAATTTTTTCGAAATGGTTGGCAATTTTTCTGAACACCATTATACTGCCCTCATCCAGTATATTTTGGTTACCATCATTAAGTTCTAGAATGGCTTTAGAGATAGAGATGGCTGCCCCAAATTTGACACCACTAGACTCCTTCTCGACCATCAATAGTTCAGGAATGTTTTTCAGATCAATATATGTATTATAGTCTGCAAGCTCCTTGTAATAGCCTGAACCTGTATTACTAACAACTACTCTTACACGGTCAACTTCATTGGCCTTAACTGATTGCAATAACCTTTGGACTTCCTCAATAGTAAAAGGGTTATGCCAAGAATATCTCCCTGAATCCAAAAACATATTTAACATCAATTCATCCTTCAAAAATTTGGGAAATGACGTTAACTGACTACTTGGGTCATATAAGGGTAGCTTATTCGCCATAAGTTCCTTGCCTTCCTCTTTGTGCCAAAAGGAATTCAATCCCAGGTCTTCAATATCCACATCACCTCCAAAGCTTTTGCAGGCGTCCGTAATAGGTCGATAACCAGTACACCTACAGAGATTTCCAGAAACAGCCATCTCGGCTTCAGAAACCGTCATCTTCGAGAACCCAGGAGAGGGTTCAGGCCGATTCGTCTTTTCAGCATTTACAAGGGCTGAGAATAGAGAAACACACATTCCAGGGGTACAAAACCCACACTGAGAGGCGTGAAAACCTGCAAATCTTTGGTGAATTGTATGAAACCCTCTTTTGCTACTTCCGAGCCCTTCAGTTGTCGTTATAGAACAATTATGTATACTGCAAAGTAGCGTAAGACATGAACTTATGGAGTAATCCTCCACCTGATCACGCACGGGATCGTACTTGGATAATAGCACAACACAAGCCCCACATCCACCTGCATTTATTAACACATGTCATGGCGAAGGCCAAATCATTACACCACCACCTATATAAGAGAAAGCTACTCAAAGCGAGTTAACGGAGTAGAGCGAACATATTTACAGGTGACAAGAACACGAACCACACCTTTCAGCAATATGTTATTAACCACATGACTTGATTGGTTTAATAAACTTAAAAGTTTGATGTACTTTTCAGCAATATCAACAAAATGTTTGATGCACTTTTCAGCAATATCAACAAAATGGTATAATCATTAGTTACAGCCTTTGTACTACAGTACTAGATAAAGTGAGCCATTAAGCCACAAAGTGCATATAAGTCATATGACACATAAACCTTTGTGCTTAATAACATCAATTGGTCTTGCTTAAGACGGGTCGACCCGTCTGAAGCATCGTCTAAAACAAGAACTTGTGTAATAACATATTCACAGGCCACAGCAACAAAAACACATACTGTAGTACAGAAAACCCTGAAAAAGTTTTATGCTCAATTGATCATACATCCCAATTACAATAGAATTAACATCACCCAATTGTATCATTCATTTTTTTACCGCGTATTTTAATCAAACGAAACAAATGATTGGGACGGAGGAAGTAATACATTATTTATTTTTTCCAACAAATCAACAACTACACACACTACTGTCCACTAGTCCCAAAAATGATCGGCTAACCTGAATCATCCTTTAAAACCGTCAAGGACCCATAACATATAAATAATAGAAAACTGAAACAAACTAAACCCAACAAAAAAAACATAAATAATTAATGGATCATAAATTAGTGATTAAAAAAGAACAAAAATAGTAAGATTAACCTTCTCCACAACCAAGTTTAACACTTTTAAAAGGAGTTTGAGTTCTCAAAAACTCAAGCAAAGTAGTTGAAGGATGAATACTTGGTACTTCAAATCTCACACCATTAACAGCAAACACCAAATTACCAACTTTTTTTTCTGGGTTTTCCATTTTTCAAGCATTCGAACTAAATTCTTCAAGTTTTGTGTTATAAAGATTGAAACTTTGAAGTTGATTATGATAATTATCAGTTCATGGTACTGGATTTATGAGTAAATGAGTGTCATAATCAAATGATTCAGGAAAAACATCTGGAATATAAATTTACTAATAATAATATAATAATATTCCTTTGTTAGATTATTTCAAAGGTGGAAGGAATAAGGAAACCACCGTTTTCATATTTCAATTGGATGGGGGAAGTGTGAGTATACTGTAGTCTTGCTCACTGTCTTAGACGGTGCTTTGACTTATTTTGAAGAACTCTTTTAGAATGAAAAAAAAAAGTTTTTTCTATCGTCTAAGTATTAATTTTTGGATAAGTTAGGTCATGTTCTTTCCAGCTTAATTTTAGCTTATTTCAGTTCAGTTCAGCTCTATTCATTTCAGTTCAGCTCTATTTAGATTAATTCAGTTCAACATCATTCAGTTCAGTTCAGCTCCACTAAATTCAGCTCATTTCAGTTCTACTCATCTTAAACTTAAATTATTTTTATTAATATTAATATTAGTTATTATTATTATTATTATTTATTACTATTATTATTATTATTATTATTAATTAAATAATACTCCCTTCATCTCATAATTATCCCTCGTTATAACTTTGAGCATAAATAAGTTTTAAAATATAAAAACTTAGATGTTATAACAAAAAACATTTACATTCATCAAAACAAAAAATCGGAAACATATTTTTTAAATGAAACAAAAATTGAATATAAATGAAGAGAAATCAAGTCAAAGTGTCGTCTCGAAAACTATGCAATACAAAATACGAAAATTATCATGAACTGGAGGTGAATATTCTATTAATAGCAACTATAATCAATATTATTTATATTACTAATATTATTTATTATAATAATTACAATTACTATTATTATTATTATTTTTATATTTTTTTTACTATAATATGGGCGCAGCTTTCATTAAAATAAAATGGAAAGTTTACAAGAAGTTGGTGGGGAGCCGAGTAAAAACTAAACCTAGTAAAGATATAAGCGGCCACCCGAGCCCCAGCATCCTGAGAGACCGAGAATTTCTGGATCCGCTTGAGCAAGTCAACAGCATCCGAGCCCAGCTCTCCAAGCGAAGAGAAAGAGAAGGGTAGGAAACCATAGCCAACAGCCGCGCATAAATCTCCATACTTAGCACATTTGCGCTAAGCAGCATCAGCGAAAACCCGTCCCGGCACAAAATCGGACATCCCAGTCTGAGTCAAGGGGGAAGACCCTGTCAAATCAACACACACATCACGCACTCTGTCCCAGGAATTATTATAAATTTTTTTTTTATAAGATGCGCGCAGCTTTCATTAAAATAAAATGTAAAGTTTACACGAAGTTGGTGGGGAGCCGAGAGACAATCTGGGCCCCCACCCCCTTAGCTATAGAAAAACTATGTTTAGTGAAGATATAAGCGGCCACCGAGCCCCAGCATCCTGAGATACCGAGAATTTCTGGATCCGCTTGAGTAAGTCAACAGCATCCGAGCCCAGCTCTCCAAGCGAAGAGAAAGAGAAGGGTAGGAAACCATAACCAGCCGCCGCGCATAAATCTCCATACTTAGCACATTTGCGCTGAGCAGCATCAGTGACAACACGTCCCGGCACAAAATCGGACATCCCAGTCTGAGTCAAGGGGGAAGATCCTGTCAAATCAACACACACATCACGCCCTCTGTCCCAGGAATAGAGCAGCAAATCCGCAGGACGAAGAGAGCCGCCATGTCCTTCAACTAAACCGATATCCACCTCCCTACCCGTAGAATTTCCAGACCTATAGCAAATGTCGAATAAGGTGTCACGGACGAGGTTATGCCGATGCTTAATACCCACAGAGTCAGTACAAGAAACAGCGTGGTCCTCATAAATATCATCAGCAAAAACCCGAGAGCAAGCAGAACAAGGCCTAGATACCACGAATAACGGAATACCCAGTCGATACCCCAGCACACTACGGTAAGTCCTACCGTTCATAGTCTGACCCAACCCAGTGATAGGAACCGCACGCAACCAATCAGAAGAGTGGGCACCCTGCTGAGACTTCCATAACGCAAACTGACGCGGTGTCAAAGAGAAAACAGATTCTGCAGTAGCAGCAATCCTCGCAAAATATATATCTGCCAGTTTCTTCATAAGTTTAGGGGCAGCGATTTCACTAGGATCACGTAAAAAGGCAGAACCTGTAGTCTCAGAGAACACCCGCAAGGCATCGTCGAAAGTAGGATCAGCATCTACAATACCAGAAGGCCGTAGTAGCTTATCCTGCAAATCTGCAGACTACAAACGGGACGCCAGAAAAGCATAATGAAAAACATCCCCGGCAGCATAAACACCGAGCCCACCAAGATGAAAAGAGAAAGTGGCAAGGCGTCACTACCAATCCCCAAAACCAAGCCCAGACGCGGTGACAATACGTTCCAAGCTAGAACGAAGCGCTGCATCAAAACGAAGATGGACAGACCCAAAGACCCCTGGTGAACAAGTACGGAGAGTAAAATAGAGCTTAGAAATACCAGTACAAGCTCTAAGCTTATTATTATTATTATTATTATTATTATTATTATTATTATTATTATTATTATTATTATTATTATTACTATTATTATTATTATAATAAATTATTATTATTATTATTATTTTATCAAGCTCAGAGCACAATTTAAAAGAAATTAGTGGTCAACCGAGTAAATACCAGGAGAAATGAGAAGATTATATAATACTTCTCACATATGTTGGAGAAATGAGAAGATAAAAGTTGAACAGAGGTAGTAATAATCATTATTATTATTATTATTATTATTGTTGTTATTATTTTTTCAGCTCAGTTCAGTTTCAATAAGCTTATTTCAGTTCAGCTTTATTTAGTTCAGTTCAGTTCAACTCCATTCAGTTCAGTTCAGTTCAGCTCCATTTAGTTCAGTTCAGCTCAGTTCAGTTCAGTTCAGTTCAGTTCAGCTCTAAAAAGTCAGAAAGAACAGGGCCTTAGTCTCATTAAAGACGGCAAATATCCGTCACAAGCTGAGGACGGATAGTGCATTCTCATAATATGCAAGTGGGGTGCTCCATTTGCCTCGTACTTACATATTGTGAGAGGGACACTATCCGTCCTCAGCTTGTGACGGATAGTGCCCGTCTTCAATGAGAATTTGTGTTAATCTTTTCGGATAACCTTTCAGAAAACAATAATGGTAACAGTGGGGGTGCATTACTACGTATTACCGTAATCTTCAACTTTTGTTCCGTTAATTTGCATCGTTAAGTATGTGAGTTGACTGATGACATGATGGTTATAGACTTATAGGTGATGACTAAGCCACTACAAAAAAAAAATCTGAATAGCGACGGACAATTCCGTCGCAAATACCCTTAAATCCGTCGCTAAAAGGCATTTGCGACGGAATTTCCGTCACAAGCACTCCGTCGCAAATTTTCGTCGCAAAAGCTAGATTCTGCGACGGAAATTCCGTCGCAAATTCCGTCGCAAAACACTATTCAAATTTTTTTTTTTTTTTTTTTTTTTTTTCATTTTATCATTTCGCGCGTGAATTTATCTCGCGCGATTTTTTTAACCGCATGTTTTTCCGCTTCAATTCATAAGTCACATATTCAATGTAAGAAGTGAGAAAGCATATTTAAAATAATGTTCAAAAAATAAATATTTGTCTTTTTGGGTCGGGTTTAAAACTATTTATCAAAATGGTGTCCACGTAGGCTCGGATTTCGCGAACCAAAAACACGGAGGAAACACGCCATTGGCAATGGCGTGTTTCTAGTGAGTAGGAAAATACAAACTTACAAAAATTGACTAAAAGTAAACACGCCATTGGGAATGGCGGGTTTTCTTATAGAGACACGCCATTGGGAATGACGTTCCCAATGGCGTGTCTATCAACAGTACAATTTTTTTTTTATTTTTTTTTTTTAAAAAAAATTTTTTTTTTTAGAAAAAAAAAAAAATTTAAAGACACGCCATTGGGAATGGCGTGTTTGTTCCGTATTTCAGGTTTTTAAAACCCGAGCCTACGTGGACACCATTTTCATAAATAGTTTTAAACCCGACCCAAAACGACAAATACTTATTTTTTCAGCATTATTTTAAAAATGACACCAAGAAGTGAGGGATTCTATATAAACATAAGAAATGTGCTGTTTTTTTCCGATGTGGGATGGATTTGCGACGGAATTTCCGTCGCAAATCTATTAATCCGTCGCAAATATATTTTCCCGCCAAGCCAAAAAATTCCGCGCTAAAAAAAAATATTTGCGACGGAATTTCCGTCGCAAAATCCGTCGCAAACACTATTCACAAAAAAAAAAAAAATTTTTTTTTTTTTTTCATTTTATCATTTCGCGGGTGAATTGAGCTTGCGACGGAATTTCCGTCGCAAAATCCGTCGCAAACTGATGTATTGCGACGGAATGCAATCCGTCGCAAAACATCCGTCGCAAAATATCAAAAATTCCGTCGCAAAGTCAATTTTGCGACGGATTTGAATTCCGTCGCAACAAATCCGTCGCAAAATGTCTTTTTTGTTGTAGTGAGCGTTGACTAAGCATCCTACCTTAATCACCTACTCCCTTTACCGACCTTCTTCGAACTACCATCAGTGTTTCCCCACCTTTCACTGCCCGTCGCCACCTAGATAATGAAACACTTACCCCACCTTCCAAAATCGTTAATCCGGCCATTAAACTTCTCCCATATCCTTTAATCTTATCTCACTTCCCTAAAAATATTAGACCTTAGTTTTATGGAGAGGGGATATGGGTTTCTGAGGTGGGATCGTGGGGTTGGGTTGGGTGGTATTAGTTGTGACGTTCAACAACCAAATTAATGTCGTGTGGAGGTAATAGCTGGTGGTTCGGGGAGGGGTTGATGGTGATGGGTGGTGAAAATGGTGATTTGGAGGGAATAATTAGGGGAATTGGAGAGAAATGTTTAAGGTAAAAAAAAGTCAAGGAAATAAGAGCCAAGTCATAGACCACATAAGTCATCTAATATGTCATATAGGACACTTAACGTCCTGATTTGGCAGAATTATTGTTAATGGTCACGTTCATGGAAATAAATGGACTTCAGAGTTACTCGTTTTTTTTCTCATTTGCAAGGTTATCATGTGGGATCTGAAAAAAATTTATAGTCACAACATAGAAAAACCTAAAAAACAAATTGCAAAAGTTGGTATATTGTAAAGTTGTAAGATGGTTTACATTGATATCATGGAAAACTGGAAAACGCATGACTAGATTTGACAAAAGCGATTCGACCTGAATATCCCTAATTGCACTCGACCTAACACCCGCGACCCGAGCTTGACCAGGACATTATGAACCCGACCAAAATATGTTTCTTTTAAAATTGTTACAAACACTATATATTGTGAATATCACACCAAATATTTCTTACCATATCGTGAATATCACACCATATATGTTAATTTGATCCATTTCTTACCATATGTATTTCTTACCATATCGTGAATATCACGCCAGTCAAAGTAGGGGTATTCGGGTCGGGTAAGAAATTTTAAAAGGAACATATTTTAAAGTAGTACACCATATATTTCTTACCATATCGTGAATATCACACCAATCAAAGTAGTCCACTGTCATATTTACTATACTAGAATGGAATATAGTAGTGTCATATTGTAAATATCACACCATATATTACATATTCATTAAACAACATTATTATATTCACTAATTTTAGAAGTGAATATGATAATATCATATCGTGAATATAACACTACATGACACTTATTGATAATATAAAAGTGATAATTACTTCTTAAAAGTGAGAGTTATTTTTTTTTAAATAAAAAATGGGAAGTTAGAGAATAAATGGGGAGTTGAAAGGAGTAGGAGGATGGGAGGGAGGATGGGAGGGAGTATGGAGTATCCTACACGTGGGTATATAAGACGGAGTAAAACGCGGGCCGACTAAACTTCAATTTACGTACGGAGTATTAATTTGTACACAAACTGGGCTACCAATGCCTATACCCATGTATTTTGTGGTCTATAAACAAGTGGGCTACCAATTTTGTATCCCATATCTTTTGTGTGCCTTACGGCTTACAGTTGGAGCTCTTAAACGGGTCGGACGAGCATGTTACGAGTGCGATCATTTTAGATTTGGGTGAAAAATAGGTTGGGTCTGTTCGGGTTTGTAAAATACGGATTGTGTGTATACGAGATTCATGTCGAAAACGGGTCTGACTAAAGTCTTTCAACAAATGTCTTTTTTTATTAATTTAAATTGTATGAATATAGTTATTCTTAATTTATAGTTATCTAGTTTAACACATGATATTAGTAAGAGTAAACATTTTTTTGCTTAATATATTCAATATCGCAATGTTATATAAATATTGGATATATCAAATGCTACATGTACGTGACGAACAACAACCACATTCTAGGAATAACCACCGCATTCTATACACGATAATCATTTGTGTAATAATAATGGTCCAATCAAATTGTCCTTGCTATGTGGATTTCGGGTGAACTTTAGTTCAAATAAAACAGCTACTACCGGTCTAACCTTTATGTATTTCGCCAAAATAAATTTACATTTTAATTCAAGGGTTTTAGTATCCACAAGTAAAATTAATGAGAAAATTATGAACAATGAGGGAATAATGTAGAGATTATGAAAATTGGGATATCGATACTACTTCACTTGGTTAGGGAAGATATAGAGACGAGTGTCACGGTCCGCACTTTTTCGTGTATCCGTGGTGCGCCATGAAGGTTAGGAGGTGCGTAGATGCCAACCATTACGATCAAGGGCCATATTCCAAGCCCCTTGTTCACATATATACACCCCTTAGCCAAATACATTGAACCTAAATAACTACCATTCATCCCCCCTTACAAAATACATCCCCTCACATAATAACCACCCAATACATCCCCCTTAGACATTACACTTGGCGCCACATATGAAGAGGAACGACATACATAAAGATTGCTCGTACCTGTTCACGCCAAGCATCGCACCTGTTTGCGACATCTCAAGAGGAACGAACCCCAAGAGATGTCGCCACTCTCCAAGAGGAACGAAGGTCGCACCCCTTCGTCCCAAACACACCTATTCGGCCAAGAGGAGCATTGAAGACACCCATTCATGCATAACCTCCATATCCTAGGCCTATAAATAGGAGGCCTTATGCCTCACTTTAGGACCATCCAGAAATTTATTCAAACACATACAAATTACATACTTTGTATATATTTTAGCCTTCAATATTGTAATCTTTCCATATTAAAAGCATTGTACAAATACTTATCAATAATACTTAATCTTTCCGCTGCATTACTTTGTACTTTGCCATTTTCTCCTTAATCAAGCGAGTGATATCTTCTCAAAAAGCCTGACTCGCACCAAGTCTGCGCCTTGGCACGAGTGGCACACGCCCATTTCATACTCAAAGAAGTAAGGACGTGACACGTGGTATCAGAGCAGGTTTGCTCGTGGTATCACTCGTTAAGGAAATGTCTGGAATAGATACACAACCAACGGCCGAGAAGGCCAAAAACACGAAGGCTGCGACTGAAGCACGCTTAGGCAAGATGGAGGGCACCATAAGTGCTTGTCTTAAATCCATGAACGAAGTCACCCAAAGACTTGCGTCCTTGGAGGAAAAGGCGTCTACGCCCCTATTGAGCCAAGCCATTAATTTGATCGACGTACTCTCTAAATCCGTCAATGATCTGAAGACTGAGGTTGCATCTCTCCACGCAAGGGGAGACAACAAGGTCGGGAAAGACACCCTGATGAGTGCATTTTATATATAGTTTAACTCCCTAGTTTAGCTCGGTTTATTTGATTAGTAGACTTTGTTTAGTATATTTGTGAGCTAATTACGTGTTCTAGGTGTATTGCTTGTGGCACCAAAGTCCAACAAGCTAGTGGAAGCAAAATGGACCATGGAAGATTAGAATGGAGAATGACAAGCCAAGCATGAATATTTGTGAAATGGATTGAAATGCAAATGAGAAACAAAAAATGAAGTCCAATGCAAGGAGTCCACAACTCAACATAGGATGCTCATTTGGATGCTCAAGGAATCCCAAAACTATGCAATTAACCGGAGAATTAAGGTGCTTAAAGGCATAGCTTAGGATTCCTAAAGCATTAAATGGAGCAATTAAGAAAATATAGTCGGGTTACTGAAACCCCGATCGGGGTTTCCATTCCCCGATCGGGGTTTGGTCTATGTGAAATCTTCTGTTTCAAGTCCCTCTCCCTATATAAAGGAGAGAGACCTCGACACTTGGGGGCATTCTTTTCACATCTTTTTTATCATCTTGTACATCATTCTACACTCTAAAAACACTCTTTTACATGATGTCATTAGTCATTAGATTAGGTTTAGAATAGTTTAGTTTCCATTAGTTGTTACAAATAATTCCTTTAAGTATTTCAATTTATAATACAAGTTAATTTGCAAGTTAATTAGTTCCATTTTGTTCTTCAATTCCAAGTTTCATTTCCTTTGTTGAGTTAATTCTATTTCTTGTATTGTTTTGTTATTTCCTTTATCATTTCCATTATTAGTTAGTTATCATGTTTACTTATCATTTGTCATTAGATTAGTTATCATTATGCAGGAGTAGTTAGTTTGTCTAAGGAATTAGGGAAGTCATGCATAAATAATATTAGCAATTGTTGAAATGAGATGTTATGATATCAAATAGTTGTTTCTATCACATGCTTGCATTGTATTGTTAGTCTTTGATTATTGATCACAATCCTTGATTAAATTCGTTAATTCTTTCTATAAGTCGAGAGGCACGGAATTGAATTAGACTAAGCATGTGTTAGTATATCGACCTAGCCAAAGTGAGAGTTCGTTAGGACCCGATCTATGGTTGACACTAATATCGAGAGGTGGGTGTTTTTAGCCTAAACAATTATCGTTATCATCAGTTTCCTAGTTTGACTTGAGCATTTACATAATTTGCATGTGTGACCCGACCTCCCTAGACTCTTCCTTTATTATTATTTTTGTTTCATAAACCCAACCAAACCAATTGATAACCGACTTTGATAGAATTCACCCCATAACAACTTGTATAGCAACTCCCGTCTCCTTGTGTTCGACCCCTATTACTGCATTAATTTGTGTCTAGGGTATTTATCTTTGATTAGGTGTGCGATAGCCTATCAAATTTTGGCGCCGTTGCCGGGGAGCACGGTTTTGTTTGCTATTAGTTGTTGAATTTTATCTTCTTTTCTTTTGTCTCGAGGAACACTTGTTCCTTGTGACCACTCTCACGGTTTCCTTGTAGTTTTAGTTTTTTTTTCAGGTATTGAAACTATCTAATTTTGGCCTTACATAATGAATAACTATGGATTCCTATACCCACGACACAAGGATGGGCCTTTTCATGACTATCTTAACCGGTTTTTAAACTATGGTGATCATCTCATGTCCCTCGGACAAGTCATTGATTGGGAGTACATGGGTCAAGTTCTACTTGATAGCATGGATTTTGAGACACGAGAATTGGCTCTTTATATGAGTTGTGGTAGTATCTACTACAAGAGAGGAGAGGAGCTTTGGAATTTCTTGAATTTCATGGCTTCCCAATGTCAAGAGGTAGCTAGCCAACAACCTTCCTCGTCGAGTTTCGAAGAGGAATGTTATGTGATTCTTGCTTGTTGTCAACAAATGCAACAAATGCTAGCCCAACGCGAAGAAGAACGCCATGCGCGTCTGGTTCGTTGCCAACAAATGCTTGAAGAAATGGCGCGATCGATCACTACTTGTGCTCTTCCACCCTCCCAATGTGAGTCTTTTCTCCCTAATGATTTTAAATTATTGGATGACGATGATGATGTTCCTCCTTTCTCTCTTGAAAGTCCCCCTAGTATCATTCCAATTGACCATTTAGAGACTCATGTTGATGACATTGACCTTGTAGTAAATGACACACTTACCATGGATGATGTTGGGCCCGTTTGTAATAAAAGGAATGAGGTTTTGCCCGAGTCATTTGAAACCTTTGCAAATCCTTGTATATGGGATATAGTTGATCCATTTAAGGTTGATGGAAGACTTAGTGATACTAATTTAGAGGTTAAGTGGAATGAACCCCCAATTTTTGATGAGTCCTACAACCTTGAGTTTTCATACCACCAATTTGAGACCATTTATAATGATAATTTAAGCATTAACCGTTTATTTTATGGTCTTAAGCATGATGCTCCATCTCTTGCTGACGAGTGGAGTAATACACTGGTTCTTTGAAATCTCTAATGCGCATTTTGATAAGATTTATCCTTCCTTACCTTTGATCTTTCATGCTTATATCTTATCAATTGCTTACATTTGCTTTTGTATTGCTCATGCGCAGGAATATGATCAACTTCTAAGGGCGTTGACATGCTTTTTAGAGGACAAAGGATGCTCATTAGAAAAAATTAATTTTTGTCAATTTACAGTTTTTGGACAATTGCAATTTCAATTTGGTTGTAATAGTTAGACATTTAGTTTGCTTTAGTTTGTAGTAGCTTGTCTTTTGCAGGTACTTTGCTAGTTGGATTGGGCTACCCCGTTTTCAAGCTAGCTTGGGGGGGGGCTTCTACACTTTAGTATGCTTTCTTTCCTTCCTTTATTTCCGCATGTGTCATCCCATCTCCCCTTGTTGGTTTTTGCTTGTCCATCTTTGTGTCACACATTGAGGACAATGTGTGTTCTAGCTTGGGGGAGGGATTTAGTGAGTCTAGTTATGAGATATCTAATCTAAAAATTTGAGAATTGAAAGTAAAAGTTTGAAGATGTGTCCACCCATTTGTCTTTGCATAATGTCATTCCTCCTTGCATTTCCTATATTCTAGTTCTTTTAAGCTAATGAATCATGCTTTATTGTCGGGATTTTGCATTCATGGGGATGTCTTGACATAGTGGGTGAGGGATGGATTTTTGAACAAAATAGACTTGATATTGACATTGGTAAGCTACATATATGGTAAGGTAGACCCTCCAATGGCTGGTGCATATATACTCGATCTTATCTAGGTGTGTGTAGTTTCTCCTCTTGGTGTGCGTTACATCTAGACGCACAAGTATGGTCTTTGTTCCATTTTATATGTGTTTTGCTATCATGATTGCATTATAAGCCATTCACTTTCTTGCTTATATAAATTGCCCAAAAATTACCCATTTCCTAGCTACATATAACATTACCTACCTTTGTTGAGCTAGTGACATGCTACTTGTGTTGGGGTACTTTTATTTTTGGGATTTGCGAGAATTTGTTACTATTGTAAGCTTGTCGTTGCGGGATTGCTGATTCCCGTATCTTGGTGGATGTTGGCTTTAAAGAAAAAAAAGATTTGAAAAAAAGAAATGAAACATTACCTACCTTCTTACCCATTTCCGTTAGCCTTCTTCTTTGTATTATTGGCTTCTTTTCTTATGCATTATGATCATGACTAGCATTGTCTTATTGATTGGGAATGTTTACCATACTTGATTGTGGGCGCATTCTCTTGAGTCGTAGATAGGAGAGTGTCATTCACATATATTTGTTATATTCATTTCATGAGTGTGAGTGTTATCCCGTGAAAAGTCCAATGTCATTTAAAGATCATGCAAGAGTCGAAATGTCCATGTGAAGACCTTAATACCACGCCGTCGTGTAAATCTCATCCATGTATTGCATTTTCCCTATGCCCAAGTTGTTTCGGGATTTGATTCATTGTACTTAAACTACTACTCGGGAATTGCATTTGGATGAGATGATTATTGCTTGCACCCTTGTCCGTGCCATACATTATATTGTGTGCTTACTTGAGGACAAGCAAGGATTTAGCTTGGGTGAGTTTGATGAGTGCATTTTATAAATAGTTTAACTCCCTAGTTTAGCTCGGTTTATTTGATTATTAGACTTTGTTAAGTATATTTGTGAGCTAATTACGTGTTCTAGGTGTATTGCTTGTGTTTGTTACATTTTGTAGAAATCTAAGCATTTAAAGGCTTTTTCATAGCACAATAGCAAGCACCAAAGTCCAACAAGCTAGTGGAAGCAAAATGGACCATGGAAGGTTAGAATGGAGAATGTTCGGGAGGTCGTACTAGGTAGCATTTCAGTTTCTCATGATTTTTGAACCACGTGTCCTGGGCCGTGGTAGAAGTTACATACCATGTTCGATTAAACAATCAGATAACACGTATTTATCCATTTTCTCGATAAACCGTGTTACCCCTCAAATCTCCTCCGTTTATGCTCAAAATTTGCGTGGGAGCTTTATCTGAGCCAATTAAATGTTTGTGTGATTTACTGCCATTTCTGACCCGGAGCCACAAAATACCGAAAACCGTATATTATAGGCTGTAATTTGGGCCGTTCGGGAGGTCATACTGGGCTGCGATTCAGTTTCTCACGATTTTTGTGCCACGTGTCATGGGCCGTGGTAGAAGTTACCATGTTCGATTGAACCATCAGATAACAAGTATTTATCCATTTTCTCAATAAACAGAGTTACCCCTGAAAAACGTTTATCGCAAACCGACACCATCAAATCTCCTCCCTTTATGCTCAAAATTGGCGTGGGAGCTTTATCTGAGCTAATAAAAGGTTTGTGTGATTTACTGCCACTTCTGACCCGGGGCCACAAAATACCGAAAATCGTGTATTATGGGCTGTAATTTGGGTCGTTCGGGAGGTCGTACTGGGTTGCGTTTCAGTTTCTCATGATTTTTGAACCACGTGTCGTGTGCCGTGGTAGAAGTTACCATGTTCGATTAAACCATCAGATAACACGTATTTATCCATTTTCTCGATAAACCGTGTTACCCCTAAAAAAACGTTTATCGCATACCGACACCCTCAAATCTCCTCCGTTTATGCTCAAAATTTGTGTGGAATCTTTATCTGAGCCAATAAAATACTGGTGTGATTAACTGCCATTTCTGACCCAGGCCACAAAATACAGAAAACCGTGTATTATAGGCTGTAATTTGGGCCGTTTGGGAGGTCATCCTGGGATGCGTTTCAGTTTCTCACGATTTTTGTGCCTCGTGTCCTGGGCCGTGGTAGAAGTTACCATGTCTGATTAAACCATCAGATAACACGTATTATCCATTTTCTCGATAAACCGAGTTACCCCCGAAAAACGTTTATCGCATACGGACACCCTCAAATCTCTTCTGTTTATGCTCAAAATTTGCGTGGTAGCTTAATCTGAGCCAATAAAATGTTTGTGTGATTTAGTACCATTTCTGACCCGGGGCCACAAAATACCAAAAATCGTGTATTATAGGCTGTAATTTGGGCCGTTCAGGAGGTCGTACTGGGCTGCGTTTCAGTTTCTCACGATTTTTTTACCACGTGTCCTGGGCCGTGGTAGAAGGTACCATGTTCTATTAAACCTTAACATAACACGTATTTATCCATTTTCTCGATAAACCGAGTTACCCTCGAAAAACGTTTATCGCATACGGACACCCTCAAATCTCCTCTGTTTATGCTCAAAATTTGCATGGAAGCTTTATCTGAGCTATTAAAATGTTTGTGTGATTTAGTGCCATTTCTGACTCGAAGCCACAAAATACTGAAAACCGTGTATTATAGGCTTTAAGTTGGGCCGTTTGTGAGGTCGTACTGGGCTACGTTTCAGTTTCTCACTATTTTTGAACCACGTGTCCTGGGCCATGTTAGAAGTTACCATGTTCGATTAAACCATCAGATAACACGTATTTATCCATTTTTTCGATAAACCGAGTTACCCCCGAAAAACGTTTATCGCATACGGACACCCTCAATTATCCTCTGTTTATGCTCAAAGTTTGCGTGGAAGCTTTATCTGAGCCAATATAATGTTTGTGTGATTTACTGCCATTTCTGACCCGGGGCCACAAAATACCGAAAATCGTGTATTATATGGGCTAATTTGGACCGTTCGGGAGGTCGTACTAGGTTTCGTATCAGTTTCTCACGATTTTTGTTCCACATGTCCTGGGACGTGGTAGAAGTTGCCATGTTCGATTAAACCATCAGATAACACGTATTTATCCATTTTCTCGATAAACCGAGTTATCCCCGAAAAACGTTTATCGCATACGGACACCCTCAAATATCCTCCGTTTATGCTCAAAATTTGCGCGGGAGCTTTATTTGAGACAATAAAATGTTTATGTGATTTGTTGCCATTTCTGACCCAGGGCCTCAAAATTCCGAAAATCGTTTATTATAGGCTATAATTTAGGCCGTTAGGGAGGTCGTACTGGGCTGCGTTTCAGTTTCTCACGATTTTTGTACCACGTGTCCTGGGCCGGGGTAAAAGTTACCATGTTCGATTAAACCATCAGATAACACGTATTTATCCATTTTCTCGATAAACCGTGTTACCCCCAAAAAACGTTTATCGCATACAGACACCATCAAATCTCCTCCGTTTATGCTCAAAATTTGCGTGGGAGCTTTATCTGAGCCAATAAAGTGTTTGTATGATCTACTGTCATTTCTGACCCGTGGCCACAAAATACTGAAAACCGTGTATTATATAGGCTGCAATTTGAAGCGTTCGGGAGGTCGTACTAGGTTGCGTTTCAGTTTCTCACGATTTTTGTACCACGTGTCCTGGGACGTGGTAGAAGTTAGCATGTTCGATCAAACCATCAGATAACACGTATTTATCCATTTTCTCGATAAACCGAGTTACCCCTGAAAAACGTTTATCGCATACTTAAAACCGTGTATTATAGGCTGTAATTTGGGCCGTTCGGAAAGTCGTACTGGGCTGAGTTTCAGTTTCTAACGATTTTTGTACCACGTGTCCTGCGCCGTGGTAGAAGTTACCATGTTCGATTAAACCATCAGATAACACGTATTTATCCATTTTCTCGATAAACCGTGTTACCCCTGAAATACGTTTATCGCATACCGACACCCTCAAATCTCCTCCGTTTATGCTTAAAATTTACGTGGGAGCTTTATCTGAGCCAATAAAATGTTTGTGTGATTTACTGCCATTTCTGACCCGGGGCCACAAAATACCGAAAATCGTGTATTATAGGTTGTAATTTGGGTCGTTCGAGAGGTTCTAATAGGCTGCGTTTCAATTTCTCTCAATTTTTGTACCACGTGTCCTGAGACGTGGTACGACGTTCGATCTAACCATCAGATAACACGTATTTGTCCATTTTCTCGATAAACCGAGTTACCACCTAAAAACGTTTATCGCATACGGACACCATCAAATATCCTCCGTTAATGCTCAAAGTTTGCGTGCGAGCTTTATATGAGCCAATAAAATGTTTGTGTGATTTACTTCCATTTCTGATCCGGGGCCACAAAATACCGAAAATCGTGTATTATAGGCTGTAATTTGGGCCGTTCGGAAGGTCGTAATGGGCTGCGTTTCAGTTTTCATGATTTTTGAACCACCTGTCCTAAGCCGTGGCAGAAGTTACCATGTTCGATTAAACCATCAGATAACACGTATTTATCCATTTTCTCGATAAGCCGAGTTACCCCCGAAAAACGTTTATCGCATACGGAAACCCTCAAATATCCTCTGTTCATGTTTAAAGTTTGCGTGGGAGCTTTATCTGAGCAAATAAAATGTTGGTGTGATGGACTGCCATTTCTGACCCGGGGCCACAAAATACCGAAAATTGTGTTTTATAGGCTGTAATTTGGGCCGTTCGGGAGGTCGTACTGGGCTGCGTTTCAGTTTCTCACGATTTTTGTGCCACATGTGTCTTGGGCCGTAGTAGAAGTTAACATGTTCGATTAATTCATCAGATAACACGTGTTTATCCATTTTCTCAATAAACCGTGTTACCTCCGAAAAACGTTTATCGCATTGCGACACCCTCAATTATCCTTTGTTTATGCTCAAAATTTGCGTCGGAGCTTTATCTGAGCCAATAATCTGTTTGTGTGATTTACTGGCATTTCTGACCCGGGGCCACAAAATACCGAAAATCGTGTATCATAGGCTGTAATTTGGGTCATTCAGGAGGTCTTACTAGGTTGTGATAGGATATATCGTACACCTAATCAAACTGAAACCCGTGTATTATATGTTGTATTTTGGACCGTTCGGGAGGTCGTACTTGGCTGTGTTTCAGTTTCTCACTATTTTAGTACCACGTGTCCTGCGACGTAGTATAAGTTACCATGTTCGATTAAACCATCAGACAACACGTATTTATCCAATTTCTCGATAAACCGAGTTACCCCCGAAAAACGTTTATTGCATACGGACACCCTCAAATCTCCTCTGTTTATGCTCAAAATTTGCGTGTGAGCTTTATCTGAGCTAATAAAATGTTTGTGTGATTTTCTGCCATTTCTGACCCAGGGCCACAAAATGCCGAAAACCGTGTATTATATAGGCTGTAATTTGGGCCGTTCGGGAGGCATTACTGGGCTGCGTTTCAGTTTCTCACGATTTTTTTATCACGTGTCCTGGGCCGTGGTAGAAGGTACCATGTTCTATTAAACCTTCACATAACACGTATTTATCCATTTTCTCGATAAACCGAGTTACCCCGAAAAACGTTTATCGCATACGGACAACCTCAAATCTCCTCCGTTTATGCTCAAAATTTGCATGGGAGCTTTATTTAAGCCAATAAAATGTTTGAGTGATTTACTGAAATTTCTGACCCAGGGCCACAAAATACCGTAAATCGTGTATTATATTGGCTGTAATTTGGGCCATTCGGGAGGTCGTACTCGGCTGCGTTTCAGTTTCTCAAGATATTTTTACCTCGTGTCCTGGGTCGTGGTAGAAGGTACCATGTTCTATTAAACCTTAACATAACACGTATTTATCCATTTTCTCGATAAACTGAGTTACCCCCGAAAAACGTTTATCGCATACGGACACCCTCAAATCTCCTCTGTTTATGCTCAAAATTTGCGTGGGAGCTTTATCTGAGCTAATAAATTATTTGTGTGATTTAATGCCACTTCTGACCCGGGGCCACAAAATAATGAAACCGTGTATTATAGGCTGTAATTTGGGCCGTTCATGAAGTCATACTGGGCTGCGTTTCAGTTTCTCACGATTTTTGTACCACGTATCCTGAGACGTGGTAGAACTTACAATGTTCGATTAAACCATCAGATAACACATATTTATCCATTTTCTCGTTAAACCGAGTTACCCCTGAAAAACGTTTATCGCATACGGACACCCTCAAATCTCCTCCGTTTATGCACAAAATTTGCGTGGAAGCTTTATTTGAGCTAATAAAATGTTTATGTGATCTACTGCCATTTCTGACCCGGAGCCACAAAATACTGAAAACCGTGTATTATAGGTTATAATTTGGGCTGTTCAGGAGGTCGTACTAGGATGCGTTTCAGTTTCTCACGATTTTTGTACCACGTGTCCTGGGATGTGGTAGAAGTTACCATATTCGATTAAACCATCAGATAACACGTATTTATCCATTTTCTCGATAAACCGAGTTACCCTCGAAAAACGTTTATCACATACGGACACCCTCAAATCTCCTCTGTTTATGCTCAAAATTTGCATGGAAGCTTTATCTGAGCTATTAAAATGTTTGTGTGATTTAATGTCATTTCTGACCCAGGGCCACAAAATACTGAAAACCGTGTATTATATGGCAGTAATTTGGGCCGTTCGGGAGGTCGTACTAGGCTGCGTTTCACTTTCTCACGATTTTTGTACCACATGTCTTAAGACATGGTAAAAGTTATCATGTACGATTAAACCATCAGATAACACGTATTTAACCATTTTCTCGATAAACCGAGTTACCCCCGAAAAACGTTTATCGCATACAGACACCTTCAAATCTCCTCCGTTTATGCTCAAAATTTGTGTGGGAGATTTATTGAGCAAATAAAATGTTTGTGTGATTTACTGCCATTTCTGACACAGGGCCACAAAATACCGAAAATCGTGTATTATAATTTATAAGCTGTAATTTGTGCCGTTCTAGAGGTCGTACTGGGCTGCATTTCAGTTTCTCACGATTATTGTACCACGTGTTCTGAGAAGTGGTAGAAGTTACCATGTTCGATTAAACCATCAGATAACACGTATTTATCCATTTTCTCGATAAACCGTGTTACCCACGAAAAACGTTTATCGCATACGGACACCCTCAAAACTCTTTCGTTTATGCTCAAAATTTGCGTGGGAGCTTTATCTGAGTCAATAAAATCTTTGTGTGATTTAATGCCATTTCTGACCGGGGGCCACAAAATACTGAAAATCGTGTATTATAGGTTGTAATTTGGGTCGTTCGGGAGGTGGTACTAGGTTGCGTTTCAGTTTCTCACGATTTTTATACCACGTGTCTTGGGACGTGGTAGAAGTTACCATATTCGATTAAACCATCAGATAACACGTTTTTATCCATTTTCTCGATAAACCGAGTTACCCCCGAAAAACGTTTATCGCATACCGATACTCTCAAATATCCTCCGTTTATGCTCAAAGTTTGCGTGGGAGATTTATCTGAACCAATAAAATGCATCTGTGATTTACTGCCATTTCTGACCCGGGGCCACAAAATACCGAAAATCGTGTATTATAGGCTGTAAATTGGGCAGTTCAAGAGGTCGTACACTCGTACTAGGTTGCGTTTTAGTTTCTCATGATTTTTGAACCACATGTCCTGGGCCGTGGTAGAAGTTACCTTTTTCGATTAAACCATCAGATAACACGTATTTATCCATTATTTCGATAAATCGAGAACCCCCGAAAAACGTTTATCGCTTACCGACACCCTCAAATGTCCTCTGTTTATGCTCAAAATTTGCGTGGGAGCTTTATCTGAACCAATAAATTTTTTGTGTGATTTACTGCCATTTCTTACCCAGGGCCACAAAATACCGAAAATCGTGTATTATAGGGTGTAATTTGGGCCGATCGTGAGGTCGTATTGGCCTGCGTTTCAGTTTCTCATGATTTTTGAACCACGTGTCCTGGACCGTGGTAGAAGATACCATGTTCGATTAAACCATCATATAACACGTATTTATCCATTTTCTCGATAAACCGAGTTATCTTTCAAAAACGTTTATCGTATACGTACACCCTCAAATCTCTTCCGTTTATGCTCAAAATTTGCGTGGGAGCTTTATCTGAGCTATTAAAATGTTTGTGTGATTTAAAGTCATTTCTGACCTGAGGCCACAAAATACTGAAAACCGTGTATTATATGGCAATAATTTGGGCCGTTCGAGAGGTCGTACTAAGCTGCGTTTCAGTTTCTCACGATTTTTGTACCACATGTCCTGGGACGTGGTTAAAGTTACCATGTTCAATTAAACCATCAGATTGTTGGAGCCAGTGTCCTCCACAGTTAGTGCAATAACATAAATAAATCTCTGTAGGTTCACAGGGTATACTTTGTATAATAATCAGTTGATTAACGTTTATCAATAACGGTTGGCTTGCTAGATAAGTTTGACGTTATTGTCATACAGATGGCGGTGATCAACTGGTCCATAAAAGTCACACCTATAGGATGTGTTTGAGAGATGTGATTATTTAAGAAAATAATCATATTGATACCCTTTTATATGACTAAAAGGTTAGTCAGTTTATTTGACTAAAAGGTTAGTCAATGTGATGATGACAGATTATTCGAATTAACTCTAATTCGTAAATTGAATATAAAATGTTATATTTAATTAATGTATATAATGTTGGTCTAAACTAAATATAAACGGTTATATTTAAGTTAGCGGATATGTATTACACGATATTATTTTAGTGTATTGGTCCGGCATTACTCGATTCATGTAATGGTCCATTGCTAGTAATAATTAATACATATTATATTATGTACATACCTAATAGAGGTTGAGTTGATTGAGAAAACTAGGGTTGGTGTATTAGGCTTTTCCTCTTGTGTTTTGACAAAACAAGAGGAATGAAAAAGTAAATATAAACCCTAGTCTACTACACTCAATGGTACGGCACACACATAGAGCAAAAGAGAGTTTTTGATAAAAACCCTATTTTGGCACTGATTGTGACGGCACAAGTGAGAATAAGGAGAAAAATTCAGATTTTATAGACTCCCTTATTCATCTTGATATTGATCATCATTCACAACACACAAGATACAAAAGTTAACAGTAACTTTTGAATAGATTTCTAGCAAACTCAAGGTTATTTCTCGGAGCATCTTGGGTGCAACGATTAGAAGGATATCTACTTTGATATCTCTGTTCTTTACGCCAATTGCTAGGACCGGAGGTTGATTTCTAAATCTCTATTCCTTTTGTTGTTTTCGTTTATGACTAGTATAATCAAGTTATTACTTTTTCGTTATAATCCTATAATATTGTATTGTGGTAATACCGATTTCCCACAAGTGGTATCAGAGCATAGGCCACGAAATTGTTTTAATTTGATTTCATAAACCGAAACTGTTTATGCCGCTGTGTGTTTGACTCGATCGAGGACTTTAGTGTCTCGATCGAGCAGTTTTTGTGAATGTTTGTCTCGATCGAGGGCTTTATTTGCTCGATCGAGCAGTTTTCTAAAATGTTTGGTCGATCGAGTACTTGTGTTCGCTCGATCGATCAGTTTTCTCAAAGTTTTGGTCGATCGAGTGATGTTATACTGATCGAGGTCCCTGTTTGTCGACTAGGAAGAATTAGTCGATCGAGAGACTTTATTATTTAATTTCTTCTCGATCGAGTACTTTACAGAATCGTATTTCCTTTCGTATTCGTTTTCATTTAGATTTATTTTGTTATTTTAATCTGTTAAAATAACATACAATAGATTTGTAGATGTTTTAATTTAATAAAGATTAGATTAAAATGAAAATGGAAATGATGTTGAATGAGTTTATCATTTGAAAGGATATTAATTTTTCCCTATTTTGTCGATAAGGACCGTTTTGCTGGAAAAAATTTGCCGAAAATTTTATGCTGAAAAATTTCTGTTTTTCTTTGGTATTCAAAATTTTTGGGCCTAGAATTGTACATTATTCGGATTGTGTATAATTAATGTGAATCGGTTCACATATGCTTAATATCTTACATTTTAAAGCAGTTTGAAATGTTTAGGATTGTTCATTTTATCTGTAAAATGAATCGAGGTTGTAATTAATGTGGGTAATTACAGAATTACCACATAATTATAATCGATGTTAAAGGGTGGTTTGGATAATAAAACATCGTAATAACTGTATTATGTCTTGTATGTTTTATTTTAGTTGGTGCTTTTATAATGTTTTTGGATTGTTTGAATGAATTTTTATCGTATTTTACAATCTGTTGTAACTTAGTGTGGCCTTAGTAGATTGTGTTACCGTAATGATGGTAACATAGTCTTGGATGTAATTTGAGATCTTGAATCTCCATTTTTTTAGTTTTGGGTTTTGAAATTAGAATGTAATAAATAGGATCAATGTAATTTTATTTATTGTAATTTCAAAGAAGACAAAAGATGGACATTGGAGCTCACTCCCGCTACATGGACCAAGAAGGGTGATCAAGTCAAGCTTTGAGGGTCCAATCAGTTGGATTCCAAGTTGTATTTCATTCTTTTTGGTAGGATAGGCCACACTAGGACATGCTTTTCCTTTTACGTTTTTCATTCTCGTTTACTTTCCATCACATGATAGATAATTGCATCATATTCCGCCTAAACCAAACCACCTAATAAAATGCATGTAAAATGATTCATATAGGTTGAATATTTTAATCATGGACATACAGATGTCACTCGCTTTTCGCTTTTAGGGCCATCACCTTAGTTTAAATCATTCTCGAGTTGCTAGACATTCGTTCACTTAAAATGAATTAAAGTTAAGATGATGGGACCTTCCCCTATAAATTAAAATTGAGACTAGTCTTTATAGGGAAAACTACTATGAGCCCCTTCTTCGTCGGAAGTCATAATATGACCCCTTCTACGTTTGGTAAGTAGTGAGTGTTGACCTATTTTATCTCAACATTATAGTACGAGTAATATCTCGTGATTATGATGGACTAAAGATAGAATTTACAGAAATTTATCGACCAGGAATTCTAAAAGTAGAATTAGCCAAGAGGTTGGCTTATCAATTTACATAAATTGAGTCTTGGGATCATTTATATAATTCTTGAGGGAGGTCAATTGTATAAATGCACGAGTCATCGAATTAAACTGTTTTTCATTAGACTCAAATTTTAAAACGATGAAACTTATCATATTTTTTTTTTCCACAGTCATATATTCAGATATAGCTGCTAATAACAAATGGCTGGCCATACTGATGACCCAATGCCAAGTGGCACGCTCGGACGTGAGTCCTGGCTTAAGCTTTTCATGGACACTATGAATCAGTCAACGCGACTGAAGAATAACGGGTCCAACTTTGCGGACTGGGAGGCGGCATTACGGAATGCTGCCATTGCTGACGGTAAGCTCAAGTACTTGACTGAGCCACTACCGCCAAACCCCGGCCCCAATGCAGGAGCAAATGAATCACTTGCTTATAGTGATTTCGTAATGGAGGCGGGTGCGATAAAGAACGTACTCATCTTTTCAATGGAATCAAATTTGCAAAGGCGATTCATTGCCCAAGGTGCAAACAAGATTTTCACCACGCTCTCTAACGAGTTCTCGAAAGCTCCGATGATCGTTAGCTATGAGCATACCTGTCGCTTCTTTGAAGCGAAACTCCAGAAGGGCCAAGCAGTTAGCCCACACATTCTTGACATGATTGAGAATGTCGAGAAACTGGAGGCACTTGGTTGCAAAATCGATGAGAAGATCGTCATAGACCGCGTTCTTCATTCACTTCATGATGGTTTTGCCCTTTTTCAGGGCAAATTACTATATGAATGATATGAAGAAGAGTCTTCATCAGCTCCACTCACTCCTTGTACAGACAGAGAGTGATCTGAAATTGAGTGGGAGTCTGAAACAGGACGTTCTCATGATTGGCAACAAGGGCAAAGGTAGGGGCAAGGCTCAGGCCAACCTAGCTGTAGGGAAGCCGAAATTTAAAAAGGCAGGGCAAGGCAAGAGTGGGCCTGGTGAGACTAGCGGTAGCTCACAAGGCAAGACACAGAGCGATGAAGGTAACGTGGAGTGCCACCACTGCCACAAGTTTGGGCATTGGAAAGAAACTGCCTCGTGTACCGTGAGGACATAAAAGCACACCGCGTCTCTCCTGTTGGTATGTCTTCTTCTTTTATTCATATGATTTACTACCATTTCTGACCCGGGACCACAAAATACCGAAATCGTGTATTATAGGCTGTAATTTAGGCCATTTAGGAGGTCGTACTAGGCTGCGTTTCAGCTATCATGATTTTTGAACCACGTGTCCTAGGCCGTGGTAGAAGTTACCATGTTCGATTAAACCATCGGATAACACGTATTTATCCATTTTCTCGATAAACCGAGTTACCCCCGAAAAACGTTTATCGCATACGGACACCCTCAAATCTCCTTCGTTTATGCTCAAAATTTGCGTAGGAGGTTTATCTGAGCCAATAAAATGTTTGTGTGATTAACTGCCATTTCTAACCCAGGGCCACAAAATACCGAAATTCATGTATTATAAGTTGTAATTTGGGCCGTTCGGGAGGTCGTAATAGGTTGCGTTTCAGTTTCTCACGATTTTTGAACCACTGGTCCTGGGACGTCGTAGAAGTTACCATGTTCGATTAAAACATTAGATAACACGTATTCAACCATTTTCTCGATAAACCGAGTTACCCCCGAAAAACGTTTATCACATACCGACACCCTCAAATCCCCTCCGTTTATAATCAAAATTTGCGTGGGAGCTTTATCTGAGCCAATAAAATGTTTTTGTGATTTACTGCCATTTTTGACCCAGTGCCACAAAATACCGAAAATCGTGTATTATAGGCTGTAATTTGTCCGTTCGGGAGGTCGTACTAGACTGCGTTCAAGTTTCTTACGATTTTTGTACCACGTTCCTGGGACGTGGTAGAAGTTACCATGTTCGATTAAACCATCAGATAACATGTATTTATCCATTTTCTCGATAAACCGAGTTACCCCCGAAAAACGTTTATCGCATACGTACACCCTCAAATCTCCTCCGTTTATGCTCAAAATTTGCGTAGAAGCTTTATCTGAGCCAAAAAAATAATTGTGTGATTTAGTGGCATTTCTGACCTAGGGCCAAAAAATACCGAAAATCGTGTATTACAGGCTGTAATTTGGGCCGTTCAGGAGGTCGTACTGGGCTGCATTTCAGTTTCTCACGATTGTTGTACCACGTGTCCTGAGCCGTGATAGAAGTTACCATGTTCGATTAAACCATCAGATAACACGTATTTATCCATTTTCTCGATAAACCGTGTTACCCTCTAAAAGCGTTTATCGCATACGGACACCCTCAAAACTCCTCCGTTTATGCTCAAAATTTGCGTGCGAGCTTTATCTGAGCCAATAAAATGTTTGTGTGATTTAATACCATTTCTGTCTGGGGGCCACAAAATACCGAAAATCGTGTATTATGGTTGTAATTTGGGCCATTCGAGAGGTCGTACTACGCTGCGTTTCAGCTATCATGATTTTTGAACCACGTGTCCTGGGCAGTGGTAGAAATTATCATGTTCGATTAAACCATCGGATAACAAGTATTTATCATTATTCTCGATAAACCGTGTTACCCCCGAAAAACGTTTATCGCATACGGACACCCTCAAATATGCTCTGTTTATGCTCAGAATTTGCGTGGAAGCTTTATCTGAGCCAATAAAATGTTTGTGTGATTTACTAGCATTTCTGACCCGGGACCTCAAAATACCGAAATCGTGTATTATATGCTGTAATTTGGGCCGTTCAGGAGGTCGTACTAGACTGCGTTTCAGCTATCATGATTTTTGAACCACGTGTCCTGGGCCGTGGTAGAAGTTACCATGTTCGATTAAACCATCGGATAACACGTATTTATCCATTTTCTCGTTAAATCGAGTTACCCCTGAAAAACGTTTATCGCATACGGTCACCCTCAAATCTCCTTCGTTTATGCTCAAAATTTGCGTAGGAGGTTTATCTAAGCCAATAAAATGTTTGTGTGATTAACTGCCATTTCTAACCCAGGGCCACAAAATACCGAAATTCGTGTATTATAAGCTGTAATTTGGGCCGTTCGGGAGGTCGTAATAAGTTGCGTTTCGGTTTATCACGATTTTTGTACGTGTCCTGGGCCGTGGTAGAAGTTACATTTTTCGATTAAACCATCAGATAACACGTATTTATACATTTTCTCGATAAACCGTGTTACCCCTGAAAAACGTTTATCGCATACGGACACCCTCAAAACTCCTCCGTTTATGCTCAAAATTTGCGTGCGAGCTTTATCTGAGCCAATAAAATGTTTGTGTGATTTAATGCCATTTCTGACCGGGAGTCACAAAATACCGAAAATCGTGTAATATAAGTTGTAATTTGGGCCGTTCAGGAGGTGGTACTAGGTTGCGTTTCAGTTTCTCACGATTTTTGTACCACGTGTCTTGGGACGTGGTAGAAGTTACCATATTCGATTAAACCATCAGATAACACGTATTTATCTATTTTCTCGATAAACCGAGTTACCCCCGAAAAACGTTTATCGCATACGGACACCCTCAAATCTCCTTCGTTTATGTTCAAAATTTGCGTAGGAGGTTTATCTAAGCCAATAAAATGTTTTTGTGATTAACTGCCATTTCTAACCCAGGGCCACAAAATACCGAAATTCGTGTATTATAAGCTGTAATTTGGGCCGTTCGGGAGGTCGTAATAAGTTGCGTTTCAGTTTCTCACGATTTTTGTACCACGTTCCTGGGACGTGGTAGAAGTTACCATGTTCGATTAAACCATCAGACAACATGTATTTAACCATTTTCTCGATAAACCGAGTTACCCCCGAAAAACGTTTATCGCATACGTACAACCTCAAATCTCCTCCGTTTTTGCTCAAAATTTGCGTAGGAACTTTATCTGAGCCAAAAAAATAATTGTGTGATTTACTGCCATTTCTGACCCAGGAATAAAAAATACCGAAAATCGTGTATTATAGGCTGTAATTTGGGCCGTTCGGGAGGTCGTACTGGGCTGCATTTCAGTTTCTCACGATTTTTGTACCACGTGTCCTGGGCCGTGGTAGAAGTTACCTTTTTCGATTAAACCATCAGATAACACGTATTTATCCATTTTCTCGATAAACCGTGTTAACCCCGAAAAACGTTTATCGCATACGGACACCCTCAAAACTCCTCCGTTTATGCTCAAAATTTGCATGGGAGCTTTATCTGAGCCAATAAAATGTTTGTGTGATTTAATGCAATTTCTGACCGGGGGTCACAAAATATCAAAAATCGTGTATTATAGGTTGTAATTTGGGCCGTTCGGGAGGTGGTACTAAGTTGCGTTTCAGTTTCTCACGATTTTTGTACCACATGTCTTGGGACGTGGTAGAAGTTACCATATTCGATTAAACCATCAGATAACACGTATTTATCTATTTTATCGATAAACTGAGTTACCCCCGAAAAACGTTTATCGCATACGGACACCCTCAAATATCCTCCGTTTATGCTCAACGTTTGCGTGGGAGCTTTATCTGAACCAATAAAATGTATGTGTGATTTACTGCCATTTCTGACCCGGGTCCACAAAATACCGAAAATCGTGTATTATAGGCTGTAATTTGGGCCGTTCGGGAGGTCGTACTAGGTTGCGTTTTAGTTTCTCATGATTTTTGAACCACATGTCCTGGGCTGTGGTAGAAGTTACCGTTTTCGATTAAACCATCCGATAACACGTATTTATCCATTTTCTCTATAAATCGTGTTACCCTTGAAAAACGTTTATCGCTTACCGACACCTTCAAATCTCCTCCGTTTATGCTCAGAATTTGCGTGGGAGCTTTATCTGAGCCAATAAAATTTTTGTGTGATTTACTGCCATTTCTGACCCAGGGCCACAAAATACCGAAAATCGTGTATTATAGGGTGTAATTTGGGCCGATCGTGAGATCGTACTGGCTTGCGTTTCAGTTTCTCATAATTTTTGAACCACGTGTCCAAGGCTGTGGTAGGAGATACCATATTCGATTAAACCATCAGATAACACGTATTTATCCATTTTCTCGATAAACCGAGCTACCTTCCAAAAACGTTTATCGCATACGTACACCCTCAAATCTCCTCCGTTTATGCTTAAAATTTGCATGGACGCTTTATCTGAGCTATTTAAATGTTTGTGTGATTTAATATCATTTCTGACCCGGGGCCACAAAATACTGAAAACCGTGTATTATATGGCAGTAATTTGGGCCGTTCGGGAGGTTGTACTACGCTGCGTTTCAGTTTCTCACGATTTTTGTACCACATGTCCTGGGACGTGGTAAAAGTTACCATGTTCGATTAAACCATCAGATAACACGTATTTATCCATTTTCTTGATAAACTGAGGCACCCCCGACAAACGTTTATCGAATACGGACACTCTCAAATATGCTCTGTTTATGCTCAAAATTTGCGTGGGAGCTTTATCTGAGCCAATAAAATGTTTGTGTGATTTACTACCATTTCTGACCCGGGGCCACAAAATACCGAAATCGTGTATTATAGGCTGTAATTTGGGCCGTTCGGGAGGTCGTATTAGGCTGCGTTTCAGATATCATGATTTTTGAACCACGTGTCCTGGGCCGTGGTAGAAGTTACCATGTTCGATTAAACCATCAGATAACACGTATTTATCCATTTTCTCGATAAACCGAGTTACCCCCGAAAAATGTTTATCGCATACGGACACCCTCAAATCTCCTTCGTTTATGCTCAAAATTTGCGTAGAAGGTTTATCTGAGCCAATAAAATGTTTGTGTGATTAAATGCCATTTCTAACCCAGGGCCACAAAATACCGAAATCCATGTATTATAAGTTGTAATTTGGGCCGTTCGGGAGGTCGTAATAGGTTGCGTTTCAGTTTCTCACGATTTTTGAACCACTGGTCCTGGGACGTCGTAGAAGTTATCATGTTCGATTAAAACATCAGATAACACGTATTCAACCATTTTCTCGATAAACTGAGTTACCCCCGAAAAACGTTTATCGCATACCGATACCCTCAAATCCCCTCCGTTTATGCTCAAAATTTGCGTGGGAGCTATATTTGAGCCAATAAAATGTTTTTGTGATTTACTGCCATTTTTGACCCAGGGCCACAAAATACCGAAAATCGTGTATTATAAGCTGTAATTTGTCTGTTCGGGAGGTCGTACTAGACTGCGTTTAAGTTTCTCACGATTTTTGTACCACGTTCCTGGGACGTGGTAGAAGTTAACATGTTCGATTAAACCATCAGATAACATGTATTTATTTATTTCTCGATAAATCGAGTTACCCCCGATAAACGTTTATCGCATACGTTTGTGCTCAAAATTTGCGTGGGAGCTTTATCTGAGCCAATAAAATGATTGTGTGATTTATTGCCATTTCTGACCGGGGGCCATAAAATACCGAAAATCGTGTATTATAGGTTGTAATTTGGGCCGTTCGGGAGGTGTTACTAGGTTGCGTTTCAGTTTCTCACGATTTTTGTACCACGTGTCTTGGGATGTGGTAGATAACATGTATTTATCCATTTTCTCGATAAATCGAGTTACCCCCGAATAACGTTTATCGCATACGGACACCCTCAAATATCCTTCGTTAATACTCAAAGTTTGCGTGGGAGCTTTATCTGAACCAATAAAATGTATGTGTGATTTACTGCCATTTCTGACCCGGGGCCACAAAATACCGAAAATCGTGTATTATAGGCTGTAAATTGGGCCGTTCGGGAGGTCATACTAGGTTGCGTTTTAGTTTCTCATGATTTTTGAACCACGTGTCCTGGGCCATGGTAGAAGTTACCTTTTTCGATTAAACATCCTATAACACGTATTTATCCTTTTTCTCTATAAATCGTGTTACCCCTGAAAAACGTTTATCGCTTTCCGACACCCTCAAACCTCCTCCGTTTATGCTCAGAATTTGCGTGAGAGCTTTATCTTAACCAATAAAATTTTTGTGTGATTTACTGCCATTTCTGACCCAGGGCCACAAAATACCGAAAATCGTGTATTATAGGGTGTAATTTGGGACGATCGTGAGGTCGTACTGGCCTGCGTTTCAGTTTCTCATGATTTTTGAACCACGTGTCTTGGGACGTGGTAGAAGTTACCATGTTCGATTAAACCATAATATAACACGTATTTATCCATTTTCTCGATAAACCGAGTTACCCCCGAAAAACGTTTATCGCATACCGACACCCTCAAATCCCCTCCGTTTATGCTCAAAATTTGCGTGGGAACTTTATGTGAGCCAATAAAATGTTTTTGTGATTTACTGCTATTTTTGACCTAGGGCCACAAAATACCGAAAATCGTGTATTATATATAAGCTGTAATTTGTCCGTTCGGGAGGTCGTACTAGACTGCGTTCAAGTTTCTCACGATTTTTGTACCACGTTCCTGGGACGTGGTAGAAGTTACAATGTTCGATTAAACCATCAGATAACATGTATTTATTTATTTCTCGATTAATCGAGTTACTCCCGATAAACGTTTATCGCATACGTACACTCTCAAATCTCCTCCATTTATGCTCAAAATTTGCGTAGGAGCTTTATCTGAGCCAAAAAAATAATTGTGTGATTTACTGCCATTTTTGACCTAGGGCCAAAAAAACCGAATATCGTGTATTATAGGCTGTAATTTGGGACGTTCGGGAGGTCGTACTTGGCTGCATTTCAGTTTCTCACGATTTTTGTACCACGTGCCCTGGGCCGTGGTAGAAGTTACCATAATCGATTAAACAATCAAATAACACGTATTTATCCATTTTCTCGATAAACCGTGTTACCCCTGAAAAACGTATATCGAATACAGACACCCTCAAATCTCCTCCGTTTATGCTGAAAATTTGCGTGGGAGCTTTATCTGAGCCAAAAAAATAATTGTGTGATTTAGTGCCATTTATGACCTAGGGCCAAAAAATACCGTAAATCGTGTATTATAGGTTGTAATTTGGGTCGTTCGGGAGGTGGTACTAGGTTGCGTTTCAATTTCTCACGATTTTTGTACCACGTGTCTTGGGACGTGGTAGAAGTTACCATATTCGATTAAACCATCAGATAACATGTATTTATCCATTTTCTCGATAAACCGAGTTACCCCCGAAAAACGTTTATCGCATACGGACACCCTCAAATATCCTCCGTTTTTGCTCAAACTTTGCGTGAGAGCTTTATCTGAACCAATAAAATGTATGTGTGATTTACTGTCTTTTTTGACCCGGGACCACAAAATACCCAAAATCGTGTATTATAGGCACTAAATTGGGCCATTCGGGAGGTCGTACTAGGTTGCGTTTCAGTTTCTCATGATTTTTGAACCACGTGATTTTGGCCGTGGTAGAAGTTACCTTTTTCGATTAAACCATCAGATAACACGTATTTATCCATTTTCTCGATAAATCGTGTTACCCCTGAAAAACGTTTATCGCTTACCGACACCCTCAAATCTCCTCCGTTTATGCTCAGAATTTGCGTGTGAGCTTTATCTGAGCCAATAAAATGTTTGTGTGATTTACGGCCATTTCTGACCCGGGGCCACAAAATACTGAAAACCGTGTATTATATAGGCTAGAATTTGAGCCGTTCGGGAGGTCGTAATGGGCTGCGTTTCAGTTTCTCACGATTTTTGTGTCACGTGTCCTGGATCGTGGTATAATTTACCATGTTCGATTAAACCATCAAATAACACGTATTTATCCATTTTCTCGATTAACTGATCGTGGTACCCCCAACAAACGTTTATCGCATACGGACACCCTCAAATATGCTCTGTTTATGCTCAACATTTGCGGGGGAGCTTTATCTGAGCCAATAAAATATTTGTGTGATTTACTGTCATTTCTGACCCGGGGCCACAAAATATTGAAATCGTGTATTTTAGGCTGTAATTTGGGTCGTTCAGGAGGTCGTACTAGGCTGCGTTTCAGCTATCATGATTTTTGAACCACGTGTCCTGGGCCGTGGTAGAAGTTACCATGTTCGATTAAACCATCGGATAACACGTATTTATCCATTTTCTCGATAAACCGTGTTACCCCTGAAAAACGTTTATCGCATAACGACACTCTCAAATCTCCTCTGTTTATGCTCAAAATTTGCGTGGGAGCTTTATCTGAGCCAATAAAAGGTTTGTGATTTACTGACATTTCTGACCCGGGGTCACAAAATACCGAAAATCGTGTATTATAGGCTGTAATTTGGGCCGTTCGGGAGCTCGTACTGACTGCGTTTCAGCTTACTGGGTCTAGACCTGGCAAAAGCAACCCGACCCGATTGACCCGACCCGAATGACCCGACCCGTGACCCGAAATTGACCCGAACTACAACACCCGAATGTGACCCGAAACCCGATTAGACCCGACCCGACCCGAACATGACCCGATCTTTCTTGACCCGTAACTGACCCGACTCGAAAATAACCCGATCCAAAACCACTCGACCCGAAAATGACCCGATAAAACATAACTTTAATTGAACCGAAAAGACTTAAAATGGCCTTTTGTCTCTTATTCTTTGACCCAAAAATGACCCGACCCGAAATAACCCGACCCGGTTGACCCGAAACGGACCCGACAACTAACCCGAAACAAACCCGAAACCCAAAATGACCCGACCCGACCCGAGTTAACCCGAAATCAACGAAAGACCCGAACTGGCCCGACCCGAACTGGCCCGACCCGAACCCGACCCGGTTGACCCGTTTGCCAGGTCTAACTGGGTCGTGGTAGAAGTTACCATGTTCGATTAAACCATCAGATAACACGTATTTATTCATTTTCTCGATAAACCGTGTTAACCCTATAAAACGTTTATCGTATACCATTACCTTCAAATCTCCTCCGTTTATGCTCAAAATTTGCGTGGGAGGTTTATCTGAGTCTATAAAATGTTTGTGTGATATACTTTCTTTTCTGACCCGGGCCACAAAATACCGAAATTCGTGTATTATAGACTGTAATTTGGGCCGTTCGGGAGGTCGTACTAGGCTGCGTTTCAGTTTCTCACGATTTTTGAACCACGTGTTCCGGGCCGTGGTAGAAGTTACCATGTTCGATTAAACCATCAGATAACACGTATTTTTCCATTTTCTCGATAAACCGAGTTACCCCCGCAAAACGTTTATCGCATACCGACACCCTCAAATCTCCTCCGTTTATGCTCAAAATTTGTGTGGGAGCTTTATCTGAGCCAATAAAATGTTTGTGTGATTAACTTCCATTTCTGACACGGGGCCACAAAATACCGAAAATCGTGTATTATTGACTCTAGTTTGGGCCGTTCGGGAGGTCATATTAGGCTGCGTTTCAGTTTCTCACGATTTTTGAACCACGTGTCCTGGGCCGTGGTAGAAGTTACCATGTTCGATTAAACCATCAGATAACACGTATTTATCCATTTTCTCGATAAACCGTGTTACCCCTGAAAAACGTTTATCGAATACGGACACCCTCAAATCTCCTCCGTTTATGCTGAAATTTGCGTGGGAACTTTATCTGAGCCAAAAAAATAATTGTGTGACTTAGTGCCATTTCTGACCTAGGGCCAAAAAATACCGAAAATCGTGTATTATAGGTTGTAATTTGGGCCGTTCGGGAGGTGGTACTAGGTTGCGTTTCAGTTTCTCACGATTTTTGTACCACGTGTCTTGGGACGTGGTAGAAGTTGGCATATTCGATTAAACCATCAGATAACATGTATTTATCCATTTTCTCGATAAACCGAGTTACCCCCGAATAACGTTTATCGCAGACGGACACCCTCAAATATCCTCCGTTTGTGCTCAAAGTTTGCGTGAGTGTTTTATCTGAACCAATAAAATGTATGTGTGATTTACTGCCATTTCTGACCCGGGACCACAAAATACCCAAAATCGTGTATTATAGGCTGTAAATTGGGTCGTTCAGGAGGTCGTACTAGGTCGCGTTTCAGTTTCTCATGATTTTTGAACCACGTGTTTTTGGTCGTGGTAGAAGTTACCTTTTTCGATTAAACCATCAGATAACACGTATTTATCCATTTTCTCGATAAATCGTGTTACCCCTGAAAAACGTTTATCGCTTACCGACACCCTCAAATCTCCTTCGTTTATGCTCAGAATTTGCGTGTGAGCTTTATCTGAGCCAATAAAATGTTTGTGTGATTTACGGCCATTTCTGACCCGGGGCCACAAAATACCGAAAACCGTGTATTATATAGGCTAGAATTTGAGCCGTTCGGGAGGTCGTACTGGGCTGCGTTTCAGTTTCTCACGATTTTTGTGTCACGTGTCCTGGACCGTGGTAGAATTTAGCATGTTCGATTAAACCATCAAATAACACGTATTTATCCATTTTCTCGATAAGCTGATCGTGGTACCCCCAACAAACGTTTATCGCATACGGACACCCTCAAATATGCTCTGTTTATGCTCAACATTTGCGGGGGAGCTTTATCTGAGCCAATAAAATATTTGTGTGATTTACTGTCATTTCTGACCCGGGGCCACAAAATATTGAAATCGTGTATTATAGGCTGTAATTTGGGCCGTTCAGGAGGTCGTACTAGGCTGCGTTTCAGCTATCATGATTTTTGAACCACGTGTCCTGGGCCGTGGTAGAAGTTACCATGTTCGATTAAACCATCGGATATCACGTATTTATCCATTTTCTCGATAAACCGTGTTATCCCTGAAAAACGTTTATCGCATACCGACACTCTCAAATCTCCTCCGTTTATGCTCAAAATTTGCGTGGGAGCTTTATCTGAGCCAATAAAATGTTTGTGTGATTTACTGACATTTCTGACCTGGAGTCACAAAATACCGAAAATCGTGTATTATAGGCTGTAATTTGGGCCGTTCGGGAGGTCGTACTGACTGCGTTTCAGCTTACTGGGCCGTGGTACAAGTTACCATGTTCGATTAAACCATCAGATAACATGTATTTATCCATTTTCTCGATAAACCGTGTTAACCCTATAAAACGTTTATCGTATACCATTACCTTCAAATATCCTCCGTTTATGCTCAAAATTTGCGTGGGAGGTTTATCTGAGCCAATAAAATGTTTGTGTGATTTACTTTCTTTTCTGACCCGGGGCCACAAAATACCGAAATTCGTGTATTATAACCTGTAATTTGGGCCGTTTGGGAGGTCGTACTAGGCTACGTTTCAGTTTCTTACGATTTTTGAACCACGTGTCCCGGGCCGTGGTAGAAGTTATCATGTTCGATTAAACCATCAGATAACACATATTTTTCCATTTTCTCGATAAACCGAGTTACCCCCGAAAAACGTTTATCGCATACCGACACCCTCAAATCTCTTTCGTTTATGCTCAAAATTTGTGTGGGAGCTTTATCTGAGCCAATAAAATGTTTGTGTGATTAACTTCCATTTCTGACACGGGGCCACAAAATACCAAAAATCGTGTATTATTGACTGTAATTTGGGCCGTTCGGGAGGTCATACTAGGCTGCGTTTCAGTTTCTCACGATTTTTGAACCACGTGTCCTGGGCCGTGGTAGAAGTTACCATGCTCGATTAAACCATCAGATATCACGTATTTATACATTTTCTCGATAAACCGAGTTACCCCCGAAAAACGTTTATCGCATACGGACACCCTCAAATCTCCTCCGTTTATGCTCAAAATTTGCGTGGGAGCTTTATCTGAGCCAATAAAATGTTTTTGTGATTTACTGCCATTTCTGACCAGGGGCCACAAAATACCGAAAATCGTGTATTGGTTGTAATTTAGGCCGTTCGGGAGGTCGTACTAGGCTGCGTTTCAGTTTTTCACGATTTTTGTGACACGTGTCCTGGGCCGTGGTAGAATTTACCATGTTCGATTAAACCATCAGATAACACGTATTTTTCCAATTTCTCGATAAACCGAGTTTCCCCTGAAAAACGTTTATCGCATACCGACACTCTCAAATCTCCTCCGTTTATGCTCAAAATTTGCGTGGGAGCTTTATCTGAGCTAATAAAATGTTTTGTGTGATTTACTGCTATTTCTGACCCGGGGCCACAAAATACCGTAAATCGTGTATTATAGGCTGTAATTTGGGCAGCCAAGCATGAATATTTGTGAAATGGATTGAAATGCAATTGAGAAACCAAAAATGAAGCTCAATGCAAGGAGTCCACAACTCAACATAGGATGCTCATTTGGATGTTCAAGGAATCACAAAACTATGCAATTAACCGGAGAATTAAGGTGGTTAAAGGCATAGCTTAGGATTCCTAAAGCATTAAATGGAGCAATTAAGCAAATATAGTCGGGTTACTGAAACCTCGATCGGGGTTTCCATTCCCCGATCGGGGTTTGGTCTCTGTGAAATCTTCCGTTTCAAGTCCCTCTCCCTATATAAAGGAGAGGGACCTCGACACTTGGGGGCATTCTTTTCACATCTTTTTTATCATCTTGTACATCATTCTACACTCTAATAACACTCTTTTACCTGTTCGCGACATCTCAAGAGGAACGAACCCCAAGAGATGCCGACACTCTCCAAGAGGAACGAAGGTCGCACCCCTTCGTCCCAAACACACCTATTCGGCCAAGAGGAGCATTGAAGACACCCATTCATGCATAAGCTCCATATCCTAGGCCTATAAATAGGAGGCCTTATGCCTCACTTTAGGACCATCCAGAAATTCATTCAAACACATACAAATTACATACTTTGTATATATTTTAGCCTTCAATATTGTAATCTTTCCATATTAAAAGCATTGTACAAATACTTATCAATAATACTTAATCTTTCCGTTGCATTACTTTGTACTTTGCCATTTTCTCCTTAATCAAGCGAGTGATATCTTCTCAAAAAGCCTGACTCGCACCAAGTCTGCGCCTTGGCACGAGTGGCACACGCCCATTTCATACTCAAAGAAGTAAGGACGTGACACGAGGGTGAATGTTATATATTATTTGTCTTGGTTGTTTTTGTGGAAAAGTGCTTAGAGAGCTCCAAATCAATTTAGTAATAACTGTTTGATTGTGTCACTTGCAAATCTTTCTAATTCAAGCAATAGTACTTATTATGTGCGATCGCCGTATACAGTGATGAATAAAAAGTGATCACTTTATGATAAAAGTTACTCCATATCATTTTATATTAAAAAATAATTATTTTAAAAACATAATCATATAAAGTAGCAGCCACATTTTGAGATAAAATGCTCTTTGTTTTTAATTCATGAATAATCCCTTTTTACATCGCCAGCTCTTATCACGATCTTACAGCGTGATTAGTGTTTTTGCAAAACCTTGTCCCTGTAGTCATCAACTCATCATCATCGATTTCATACCCTTTATTATCCTTCTATAAGCCTATATAAGCGTGAATTTGTCATACATTTCTAAATTTATTTCACTTTAGAAAATTGTTTAATTCTTATTTATAACTCTAAGAGTTATATTTATCATTATCATTCACATAATTAGTAATTACTCGTTTTGCTAAAAGAGTTGAAATGGTTTATATATATTCCAAAAATTAATAAAGTACACAAATTTTCATTCGTGATCGGTCTTAAGCTTGCGACGGGGCAATCAGTCGCAGGTGAAACTTGCTGAATAAAGTAAAGCTAGAATGATTAATGAGTTTCTTAATATAAGCCCACATGTTATCTTCTTTATCTATTATTTTGCTTAGAGAAAAGGATACCTTAGGCCAAAAGGAGGACCATACACATGTTATTTCATCTTCTTATGGTCTTATTACATTTATTTTTGGTTCACGATATTACTTCAACAACCCACTCACTAAAGAGGAGAAAAAGGAACGTACCTCCGAGGTACTACCTCACAAGCAAGGACCCGCCCGACCCATCTACCTAACCTGGCCCGTATATTAAAAAAATAAAAATAAAAATAAAAATTTAACAAAACCCTATTTTCTCATCTACCTAAACCATTCCCCAGTATCATAACACCCATACCAAAACCCTATTTCCTCATCTTCAATAAATCCTCTATTTGATCAGGTTCAAAGTTCCATATTTGAAGACTATGGAGAAGCAAAACATCAGGTACAATAATCTCGTCCTTTGGAATTTCTCATCCACTTTATTAATTGTAATCATCAATTGATTGATTGTCAATTTATTTATCGTTTTTCAACTATTACTCTAATCGCTAATTGATTGATCATTTTTATTGAAATTATTGTGCTGATTGTCGTCAAATAAAGCATTTCTATAATCGTCAATCGATTGATCGTTTTTTTAATTGTTGTGCTGATTATTGAAGTTTTTTTTGTTAGCAAACTCTATCACTCGTTTTTGTTAGCATTACTTCTTCCCTGTTTGCCCAATTTATTATTCTAGATATAGATATTTGTGGTCTTATTTTATATGACAAGTACGTTTGTCAACCTCCTCCTCGTCGTATGTTGCTATTGGGTGTATTTTATACAAGGTATAGAAGGTGCATGCATGAATTATTAAACTTTACGGCACTTACATATGTAGGAATTTTCCCGAGCTTCAAATATAAATTTCAAGTATTGTACGGAATTTTTTTGGCTCAATCCTATGAGACGTAAATTATATAATACTTTTTTAGCATGGTGTTAAACTTTATGAGCATAGAAGTTACAGTAAGTTACCTAACTTTATGAGCATTCATAATAACATTTTTGAGTATTATCATAAAGTTTTTGAGCATGTCTAAAATATGTAGGAAGATAGCCAACTTAATCAGTCTTTTTTTTTCTATTTTTTTTTTGAAAAAACAGACGAAATTAGTGAGCTTCGATGACTATGAAAAATCGTATAACCTTTTCAAGGCTGACATGGATATCTACTTTGAGAAGTGGAGCATATTTGAATCTCCAGACCAAGTCGATATCTTTTTCTTCCCCTTTTATGTGAATCGACATTTCTTTGTCGCTTGCTTCAATGTTCGGTTCGGTAAACAAAGATATGATTTCCTAGACAACAAGCCTGACGGAGGATCGTCAGTGGAAAAATATTTAGATCTTTCATCAAAATTGGTATGGATTACTTATAAAACTTGCTGAGTTTACATTTTAGAAATTTTGAATGTGATTCAAATCTCTTACAACCTTAACTTGCTAATCCTTTACATTTCAGCAAGAACTTTTTGCTAAATGGCTTGTGAGCAAGGAATCGTGCACGAAAGCTTCGCTTGTACAAGGCCTTAAAATTATACGACCGGAAATGAAGTGGCGTGATCAGTCAAATGATTGTGATTGTGCTGTATATACGATGCGACATATGGAGACATATCAAGGCGTATTAAAAGAATGGGACACAGGACTTGAGAAAGGCCAGGTAAATCAATTTATTTGTAAAACGTGTAACTTAGATGAGAATTTGAGCAATCTGCCATATTTTATGAGCATTACATGAAATTTTTGTTGATTAAGTTTTTTACAGTATCTGTCTTCTTGTCACAGTTCAAGCCTCTGCATAATTTGAGAATCAAGTATGCGTATGATATTGTTAACTTCGAGAACAATGATTTGAAAGCGATTGCGGTGTCTCATGCAACTAGAACAAAATTTAAAGGCCTTGAAGACATAAGCTTATCATGTAAACTTGACGATGGTGTAAATATTAATGACGCAAACTTTTGTGAACAATTTTAGGATGGTTATTAGTTTACGTTTTTTTTATCAACATTGACCAGTGACACGGTTTCTTTGTACTCCTTTCGTAAAAAAGTCTTCCTTTCAATAATAGACCAATGGTTTTGAGCAATTTTGTTCATTTTACGAGCAACTGTCGTACGACTCCATCATTTCACACATGTGAGACTATCATTTCATACACATGTTATATGAAAAACATTAAACCACACGATGACACAAAGATCAAACTGGCAACAAGTAAAAAAAAGTGATGAAATAGAATTAACGTAAATCAAGTGTATCCGTGACGGGGTTGATAGAGAATTAACTATAATGAATGATATATGTACATAAACAAAGACTAACTTTTTATGAGCATGTTGGTAAACAAATTGAGCATATGTATAAACTTTATGAGCAAAAGTATTGTCATCTATTTACAATTATAAAGAGACCGAATTTATTAGCAAAAAAACGCTAGAATAAAGTGGTTCACATGGAATAAAAAACAAACAATACAAAATAAAAAAAAATTATAGATGATAATCCTCTTAAGTCTTAAGTCATCAGTATTTCACGAAGTTCTGTGTGCGAAGGGACATTATTGTCTCCATGCCCAGCCATGCCCTCCTTTAATACGGTATTAGCATTTGTTTTTTTTCAAGCATGAGTTGCAGTTGCCTTGTGTGTCCCGCGAGCTCGACTTGTTTAAATATCTATGATGCTCCTCTTTCTTGAAAATTTTTCACCCTTCTTCGTCTTTCTCTTTGGATTTTGTATAACATCTACATCACCCCCTTCGTTATCGGATATATCTATGCCACGCAAAACAGCTTCAATTTCGGCTTTCGCCTTCCCAAAGCAATTATTAACAATACCTCTTGTTATTTCATTATCAGCACTAGCAATTATAAGCTTATGAAATTGGCGATGCATGTCAAGTCTCCAAACAGGGCCTGCTATCGTTCCCCCTCCCGTAGACCCTTCACTTATGTCCTCCTTTGGCTTCGCTTCTCTAGTCCATCGTTTAAGAACATAACTCGATGGTATCTTATCAACACAGTTACAGTAATAGACAAATAGAATGTGACGGCACAGAAAGCCACCCTCTTCAAACCTTGTACAAGTGCAACATGCATAGCTTGTCGATGGATGAAATGATACAATATGAGCAAACTCGTCAGTACGTTCAGTATAGACATAATAACATAGTGTATCGTCAATACTGGGTTTCAAATGTAAGTCCAATCAGTTCGGACACTTTAGCCTCGACCCATACATGTTTTCCATTAGAATCTGAAAAAACATTAACATTAGCAATTTAGCCGGATAATTATCAAATGTTAATCAAACTTTCTGAGCTGTAATAGAGAGAAATTGAGCAAGGTTAGAAAGTTTATGAGCACATGCTTATCTCCAGAAGTCCCTACTACTACATGGCTAATCAACTATCATTTACCAAGTAGACCAATCCAATTATCAACAATAAAACAGACTTATGTGAGATTATACAGATTTTATGAAACTTTTTGAGTATCGTGATACTCTTTTTGAGCATTGAACTAAAGTTTCTGTCGTCTTATTTTTCTGAACATCGAAATTGTTTTTGAGTATTCTGATGGAGTTTTTGGGTTAATCTTCTAAACCACATATTATATGAGATTTTTTTACCATCGTAACAATTTTTATGAGCCATATAATTTTTACGCATATTTCACCAGAGTTTTTGTGTATAGATTTTATGAAACTTTTTTAGTATCGTGATACTCTTTTTGAGCTGTTCAGTTTTTTGAGTTTTAAAACAAAATTTCTGAGTATTCCACCTAACATATTCAAAGACGATTAATCCAATTTACAACAATATAACAAACTTACATGAGATTTTGATCATTATGTGAGACTTTCTGAGCATTGAACTAAAGTTTATGAGTCGTCTTATTTTTCTGAACATCGAAATTGTTTTTGAGTATTCTGATGGAGTTTTTGGGTTAATCTTCTAAACCACATATTATATGAGATTTTTTTACCATCGTAATAATTTTTACGACCCATATAATTTTTACGCATATTTCACTCTAGTTTTTGTGTATACTTCAGTGAATAAAAAAAATACGACACCTTTATAGCATAGCAAATTACTAAAACTGTTGTATTATTTATCGAGGTTTAAAAAAAAGACTACCGACAACTAAAATATTAGCGTCACTAGTTCTAGAACAACAACTTACAATAAATATTTATAATTGATCATAGTGAATTTGGAAACAAACTCTAACGAACAACAACGTACTAGGGTTTATAAGAATTTGGAAAACGATAGATACCTAATACAAGAGAATTACGATCATTGCTATATTCTTCAATTTGCTCATCAATTGGTGTAGAATCCGTCATATCCAAGTCGTTCATCACTTCTAATTGCATGATATCTGTTGAAATTTCTGCCATCTATCATTATAATAATAATAATAATGGTAATTGATTTTTATTTTTTTTTGGGTAGAATGAGAGGAAACGATGAATTGATTTTGGGATGTTAACTGTTGTTTTCTAATAATGTGGTATTTAGTTATCTTATTTGCCAATTTAATGGAATTTTGTTTTAGTTGATTATTTGTTGGATAAAAAGACTTTCATACCCTTGGAGGTAGTACCTCAGAGGTACCATCCATTAACTGACTAAAGAGAGGAGGCCAACTTTTTTTTTCTTCTATTTTTAATCACGAAAGCCTAACTTTTTTCCTTGTTAAATTAAAATTACGATTATATATACTCAATTTCACGTTTTTATAAAATACCGTATATTTGTAGCATGAATTTCGTGTTATAAAAAGTACTCTTGTAAACATTTATATAGCTTTGTTTTCGTATTCTATACAAAAAGTAATTAAGTGATTGAGGCAACTAAAGTAATAAAACTCTAATCAAATGATATTTATTTCCAAGAGCACTCCAAAATAATTCACTGTAACTCATAATATGAATTCGATCCTGTGTACAACATGTTTGCCCTCGAGACTCCATTTACCAAAAAAGAAAATTTCACTCGTAAAAAAGATACTTAAAATTTTAAATTAAACATTTGATTTACTCCGTTATTTATTAATTTACCTTATTCACTCAATAATAATGAACCCTTTTAGGCTTATACCTAATAAAAATCTTCGCTATGTCACTGAATAATTCACCCGAGGCTCAAATACATCCATTCGTTCCGATTTTCACGGTATGTTCATATAACACGCAAAAATGTCTACATAATATTCGATCTTTCTGCATGAAGACTAATTATCCGGTTCATATATTGGAATACATATATAAACTAATTAACTCATTTCAATATAATTTCCACGAATTTTAATCTACTTGGCATCAACATACTTTAAAGAAATCATCATGACTCATATAGTTAGTCAATAATGGGAAATTATATTAGTCAAATGGTCCTCTTCAATAAACAACACGTTCATGATGTCTTATCCTTATATATTTGTAACTACACAAATTCTTATTTCAGACGGAGGTATCCGTCTTAAGCTTAAGACGGATACCATATTCTCTCACAAAATACCCATCAAGGGTGAGTGGAGAGCACATGGGGGGTGCCCACCTTGTCCCCTCTACCCATTTCCTCTCACAAAATACCCGTTGCAAGATCCGACCCGTCTTAAACAAGACCTACTGTTGTAACTATGCATGCCTAAAAGATACTCACACAATCAATCAACGTAAATGACAAGTCTAAGAACACTGTTATACAAATAACCGTTGCAATTTGTATCCATTATACTCCCTCCTAGAGTCCTAGTCGGTCATTTCTTCCCTCTTTCCTTATTGGGTAAGTCGAATTTTCTTCACTCTTTCCCTTTTTGGATGTGGGGTTGTGTGTTTTGTGTGGTCTAAATTCATTTGTATGTGGGGTAGTATATTTTGTGTGGTCCAAATTCATTTCCTTAATTTTTGTGTAAAAAAAAAGGGGAAGAAATGAGTGACTAGGAGGGAGTATATCATTCCGAATGATAAAATATTCGTTTAAATAGTTTTAGACGAATTAGGATCATCTGTTACATTCATGTCTCATTTTGTGTCCCTGATCACACTACCTTTATCTCCTGGCAAGAAATGAGACAAAGAATTCGAACCCGTTTTACACTCCCTTTGTAACTTGTAAGTTACAACGGTTGTAAACGAAAATAGACGATGTTATTTCAAGAACACGACTACCCCCTTGCAGGGGCGAACCTAGGATTAAAAGTCTGGGGTAACGAAAATATTAAGTGTATAATGTAAGTCACGGAAAAATGTGTTGAACATATAAAAATGCAAATGCAAACGCACAAATAAGCACAATCAATATTCAAATGAACGGTTGATACTAACATAAAATTTTCATTTTATAATTCACAACTAACTATACCTTTGTTTTATTTTTTGACTATAATTTTTATTATGTAGCTTTGTGATACAAAAAAACTAGTAACCACTGCTCCGTAATAGCTTAAGATTTTCACATTATGAATCGACAACTTATCTTCATTTTCCACGAAATCTAATCATTACAAAAAAAAACAAAATTATTAGGTAAAATATAAAACAAAGTGCATACTCCATAATACACAATATAATAGACATAACCAATTTAAAAAATTTCAATAAATAACAAATTAATTTAAGTTCAAAAACTAATTATTGAATTATTGTGTAAAGTTGCTTTACGGAATTTATTTGAGAGGAAATAAAATAAAAATATTACATCATGACCATGACAAGGCTTGATCATTGGACTTCAAGTTTAGTGTACTTCATAATTTACCACTAAGCCACATAAATTTTCATGCCAATTATATGCCTTTAGTTGTACTTATTCCTTTACCAATAGGCTTGGGGTAGCAAACTACTAACGCATAAACTGATTTTTTTTTTTCCGATGGAGTAGCGGCGGCTACCCCTTACCACCAGCTGGGTTCGCCCCTGCCCCCTTGGTCACTTTCCTTGACTACTGTTCCTCATTGTTTTTGTTTGATTGCAACAAAATATAGGATTCGATTCATTTGGTTTGGTCTCATGTTATATGAATACAAAACTCTCACGTTATACAGCTAGACGACAATTTATCTGAAGATTTATTTGCTCATAGAATTTACTAATTAAATAACTTTTGTTTAATGATGATATATGGATTAGTTTCGATTTTCGAGACGCCTAGCTATTTTTAGTCATCTACTAAATTATAATTCTATACTTGTGAAATTATTTTTGTTACTTTTCAATTTTTATATAATAATATCTATAATTCTAGCTTAAGTATATAAATTAAAAGACAAGATAATTACTCCATTTGAGTGAAGCCACCTCAATACATCATCAATCTAACTTTTACTTTTAATTTTCCAACTATACTTTACATGCTTAAAAGTTAAAACAATCTTTTAACTAACTGCTATATGAATGCACAAATTTTAAATTTTCATCTATAGTATTGCATCGTGGATTACTTACATAACAAGTACGAGTGAATATTAATTTAAACTAATTAAATGTATCGTTGATATTGATGATAAATATATAATTAAGCTCTATGAACCTTGTTGTATTTAAATTCAATATTTTACTAATTATATAATATAGAGTAGAAAATTACATAATCATATTTTAATATAATTGTTTAATCGCTTATACCATGTTTTAATCTTTATTTATTCCTTGTCTATAGTGTTTTGAAGAAAATTATTTAAGTTTTTTTATGTCTTTCATTATAACAAAGAACTAAAAGGCAAAATATGCAATATTATTGCATGAGTCACATCATAAATAAAATCGTTAATATGTTTAAACAATTTTTTTTTGTGAACAAGGGATCCCCCGAACACCTTGCAAGTCCAGGAACCAGGTAAGTTATCAAGGTTTCCTCTGGTGGCAGGTAATAACCGCATCATTTTCGTTTAGGGAGTCGAACCCGATATTGGAAAGATAGGTTTTATTGAGAAATTGCATGATAATAATTGAGATACAAGATGTCTATTTATACTAATAATAAAGTTCTATATTTCCTAATCTAGTTAAGGAAATACAATATTATAATAGTAATAGTTTTCCTAAATAATATAAGAAACATAATTAGGAAGTGTAGTAATTAAGAAAGTCTAGCAAGACGGAAACTCGACTTGACTTAGGTAATATTCCCAATACGCTCCCGCAAGACGAACGATCGGAGAGCAAGTGCAGTCTTGGACAAGATGAGTTATGCCAAGGTGATAGTTAGAATGATGATGCGCTTGGTAACGTTGTGCTGAGCTAGCCAATATATTTTGGTGGGTGACCGAAAGGGTGGTGGTCAAAGTTGATGATCGGATTGTTGCGATATTTTGGTGGCCGAAAGGGTTGTGGCCATGTTGTGTTGATGACTCGAAGGGTTGTAGCCATATGAGTTGTGGTCATGTTATGTTGATGGCTGGAAGGGTTGTGGGCATAATTATAGTGGTGAGTTTGTGTAAACTCTTGTGGTGGCCGAAAAGGGTGGTGGCCATAAACATAGTACTTGGTTTGATGCAATCCCCAAGGTGGTGGCAGCGGAAGGAGAGGTGTGGATATAATCCGAACAAAGTCGGGTTTTGGATAAAGTCCGAACAAAGTCGGGTTTTGGATAGAGTCCGAACAAAGTCGGGTTTTGGATGGGTGTTTTTACTTCCGGCCTAAGGATCTACTCCGAGGCGTTACCCTCTATCAGGAGCACAATGCTCTGATACCATATTGGAAAGATAGGTTTTATTGAGAAATTGCATGATAATAATTGAGATACAAGATGTCTATTTATACTAATAATAAAGTTCTATGTTTCCTAATCTAGTTAAGGAAATACAATATTATAATAGTAATAGTTTTCCTAAATAATATAAGAAACATAATTAGGAAGTGTAGTAATTAAGAAAGTCTAGCAAGACGGAAACTCGACTTGACTTAGGTAATATTCCCAATACCCGAGACCTCTCAATTCATTGTCATTGCAACGTTTTGAGACACTCCCGCACTCCACTACCGTCAAGCCACTTTGGTTAAGTTTAATCCCAACTTAAGCCACCTTTTCCTCCTTATAAATAACCACATGAATCACACCACCTTTTCAAACATGTTGTAAAGCATAAATTGAAAACCATAAGCTATAAACATGAAACCTTATTATTATTCCCTCTTTATAACAATATACTTAACCATACTCTTTACCATACTTAACACTAATAATGCTACTAATCAAGCTACTAATTTGGATAAATTACTTAGGTCAAAGAGGTTAAAAAATAATAACCCTTCACTTGCCTCATCTCGGGCCACATTACCGCGGGCCCATATTAAGGCCGGTCAGACGGTCCATGTATCGCTTCAAAATGGGCTTAAGGAAGCGGATAAGATCAGCTCATTGCCGGGTCAACCCGCTTCGATCGATTTTTATCAGTATGCTGGTTATGTGAGCCTTGGTCCAGCTTCTGAGAAGGCACTGTTTTATTACTTTGCTGAATCTCCTCATAATTCTTCTTCTAAGCCTTTGGTTTTATGGCTTAATGGAGGTATTAACTTTGTAATATTTGTATTAAACTTAGTTTTTTGTTTTACAATGGTTTTAATTTACATAAATATTGTGTTAATTTTATATAACGATTAGTGCAAAAATAGCTATTATAAACTAATCAGTTACAATAATGTTACACGGGTTTGTGATTAACATGAACCCGTTAACTTTATTTTTACTATTTTTGAAAAGATTTATATATAGTTCAACAACAAAGACTGGTTGAAACCCTAGTAATTTATTTACTTTTACAAATTACAGACAATCTCACCTAAAAGACGATCCATTTTATACAATAGTTGGTTACTCTTTATTTTATTTACTTATTTTTTATATAATCAATAGTTGGTCAACGTAATTGTGACACATTTGTATTTTATATACTCGAATTATGTTATCTTAAAATAATATCTTATGATAATTCAACACCAAATATAATCATGTATACATCACTTGTTATTGTTGCACACTTGCACTTGATGCTTATTCGCTCAAAAGCTAAATAATGCGCTAAGGTGGTGGCCTTTATTAGTGGAAAGCTAAAGACTTAATTGATTGGACTTATAAATCTTACAAAATAAAGCTAACATTGTATAATGGGTACCTACCATGATGTTAATTTCATGACTTTTATATCATTGTTATTATTGCAATTGTCTAACTTAAGTAGTCTTGACTAGGTAAGAAATTTGAGTTTTATAGGTAATACCGTAGAAGGTTCGATTTTTATCCACGATATAGTGCATTCATTCATTCGAACCCAAATAAAAGCGATGCACCATGATGATATAGTGTAATAGAGTATATATAATATCATGACGTGAATCTGTAGTATGCATGCACCGTCACATATGAGTTTTTGTATGAGTTTCAGGACCAGGATGCTCCTCATTTGGCAACGGGGGACTATTAGAATTAGGACCGTTTAGAGTCAAAAGCGATGGAAAGACGCTATACCGGAATCCATATGCATGGAATAATGGTATGTATTGATATATTAGCATATATAGCATCTCTTTACTTTTTTTTATTTCAAAACTCCACATTAGTGTAAAACGGCTTTACAGGAGACTAACTGAATATCGTAATATTTCAAAACTCAATGTAAAACGACTTTGCAAGAGACTAACTGAATATCGTATCAGTCAAAGCACGACTCACAAATCAAATTTGTGCAAAATTGACAGTGGCAAATGTGATATTCTTGGAATCTCCAGCTGGAGTAGGATTCTCCTACGGAAATGAATCAACAGTATATGAACAAACAGGAGATACAAGCACTGCAAAAGATGCTTACACTTTTCTAATCAATTGGTTTGAGAGATTTCCTGAGTATAAAACTAGAGATTTCTATTTAACTGGAGAAAGTTATGCTGGTCATTATGTTCCTCAACTTGCTTACACCATTCTTGAAAACAACAAACATACCAATTTTACTCATATTAACCTCAAAGGCATAGCGGTACGTCTCACTTTATCGCATATTCTCTCCATTCCACTTTTATCGTAACTTATGTCATGTGCCAATTACGACTAATTAATGACCATAGCTTTAAATTGTTTTGTAATAATAATTTCTGTTATTGACATAATCGGGAATCACAGTTACAATATTGGGGCAGTTCATATCGACTTAGTTTGTTTTTCTAGTCTATAGGTCGATTATAGTAGTTATATCGGCCTAGGGAAACCATGTTAATTAAACATGTCATTCTTGTCACGACTAGGTGCAAACATTACATGTGACTATGTGAGTCTATTCTCTGCATATCAACATGATTTTTAGACTGCAGATGTAAACTAGTTAAATTGGTAAATTCATAAGTTGTACTCCGTAGTACTTATGACCTGAGCTCAAACCCCGTCAACATCAAAACTAAATTGCCCTTGTGACTCTCTTGACACAAAAAAATGATCGTTTTGGACTCGATGTTTAATTTTATTAATTTTTTTGCTAGGAATGATAAATGCTGTCACTTGTCGATATTTACAGGTAGGAAATGCATGGATAGACGATGTAACAAATACAGTAGGAATGTACGATTTCTTTTGGAATCATGCTATGTTTTCAGATGAAACACATACCAAAATCCTCAAGTATTGTAATTTTTCGGATGCAACAACTTCCCAAGATTGCTACAATGCCATTGAAACAGCTAGTGAAGAAGTAGGGACCATTGACATCTACAACATCTATGCTCCAGTCTGTCTAAATTCCGGGCATCAAGTCGAAGCCTATATTCTTGATTCGGTAAATCATGTCCACTTAAAATCGCCTAAAACCGAGGCTTAATACTATGTTTAAATTACGAGTCATTAGGGCGTAATTATACTTCAATGTTGGTTAAACTCTAATAACTTTGAATTTTTTCAGGTCGAGTTATATGATCCATGTGCTTCAAGTTATGTCGAAACTTACTTAAATTCAGAAGACGTTCAGAAAGCTCTGCATGTAAAACACACAAAATGGGAGTCCTGCAGGTTAATTAATTTACATTTGTAACATTTTTAATTTCTTACTTTTTTTACTGCTTAGAATTAATTATAAGTTGAGTAATTATTATTGCTAATTGTAATTTATTATAAATTAATTGAAAATTTCAGTGGATTTGATTGGCAAGACAGTCCAGACACTGTGTTACCGGTCATTCGAAAGCTCATGGCAAGCAACATTACTGTATGGATTTACAGGTAATTACAGTAAAAGTTAAGAACTTTGAAGTTAATTACATCAAATGAAGCTCAAATGATTAACCATGTAGCTTAATTTGAATTTGCAGTGGCGATGTTGACGGACGTGTACCGGTTACATCATCTAAGTACTCCATAAACACCCTTAAGCTTCCGATAAAATCTTCCTGGCGTCCATGGTACACTGACAGTCAGGTACTATACTAACATTGTCCCGAAATAAACAGAGTGCGCGGTCTTAAATATTAAATTTAAATCGTCAAATATTAATTAATGGGTTTGGAAATCGTAACAATAGATTAATTCTAAATTCTAATATGACAGCTTAACTATAATAATATTACCTCAGTATTGTTTATCTTTACGACTTTACCTCCAGTAAAAGAAAGCAAAGTGAGAGTCGGTTTTTGAGATTCCGTCATTAGAATGCTTATTCGACTACATGAAATGGTGGTGTAGGTTGGAGGATACGTTGTCGGGTACGAAGGATTGGCATTTGTGACAGTAAGAGGAGCAGGACATCTAGTTCCAAGTTATCAACCTAAGAGAGCATTGACTATGGTCTCTTCCTTTTTACAGGGCACCTTGCCTCCTAAGGCTTAATGATCATTTTCTTAAGCATATACAATTATCATGTTCAATAAACTAAATATTGTGTTACATGCAAATTCGGATGCAATCTTTGTTATCAACTGTGTATGCAATATCCGAGTAAAAACCGAGGGTCGATTAACCTTAACCGTCACATGAACCTCAGCGTAGTTGGTAATTTGATATGTAGGAGACGATACGAAGTAGGCATACAAGTATACAATTGTTTATTTAATTTTAGGCATTGATAGTTTTCACATTGTTGAGCATTACTCCAACAATTAATAACAACACAAAAAAACTGCTAATTTGCTAATAATAGTTCATTGCTCTGTAAAACCCTGGCTATAACAAAACATAACAAACAATTATCATTCAAATAAATACCTCATTTCCAAAAAAATTATTTCATAACAAAAACATTAGAAAACCTCTCTTAAACCCCAAAAAAATGGCTACTCGGTCTTCCATGTGTTTGTTTGTTATGTTCGCTATCATACTAGCCATACAAACGATGTCTTCTTTAGCTCGAAAACCTGCACTTTCGAAACTCAATGCCATTGATGTTTGTTGGCGGCGCAACCCTAAATGGAAAGTGCAAAGACAACAAATGGCAAGGTGTTCGGTGGGATTTGCGGGGAAGATGACCAACAACATTGGAAAAGGAACAACTAGGTATGTTGTTACTGACCCTAGTGATGACCCTTTGAAGCCTAAGCCAGGAACTCTTCGATATGGCGTGAGTATGATACCGGGAAGAGTATGGATCACATTTAAAAAAGATATGAACATCAAGCTTCAAAGGACCTTGGTTGTTGGAAGTTTCACAACTATTGATGGTCGAGGCGCCAGTGTTCATATTTCAAGGGGTGGTTGCATTTTGCTCCATAAGGTATTACTTTGATACAAGTACATACGATTCGTAGATGTTAGTTGGCTTAGCTGGACTCATATTCAATCACTCATAACTAGTCTTCGGAACCCATATATATAAAAGACGATTCAGGGACGAAGCTATGTTCAAATTCTACCTGGGGCCGAACATTAACCTTACTTCAATTCTAATTAAAATCATTTCCTTTTTTTTTCTTTTCTAAAAACTCGCCCGGACCTTGCCTGTCCGGCCTGTTCTTAGCTTTATCCTGGTAAAACATATAGATGGTCAAGTTTAGAGCTTGAATATGTATAGTCATAACTCATAATACAAGATTCTAAATTTTCATGCCATTCTCAGGTGACAAATGTGATCATCCACGGGTTACGGATCCACCATTGTCGGGCTCAGCCAGCAGGATTGGTTATGGGACCAGGAGCGAAGTTGATGCAGTTGAGCGAGATGGATGGGGATGCCATAAGGCTACTTGCTTCAACAAAGGTATGGATAGACCACAACACACTATACAAATGCGAGGACGGCCTTCTTGATGTAACTCTTGGCTCAACCAACATTACCATCTCCAACAACTGGTTCAGGGACCATGACAAAGTCATGCTCCTTGGTCACGACGATGATTTTAAAGACGACAAAAACATGAAGGTCACTGTCGTGTATAATCGGTTTGGGCCTAACTGTCACCAGCGCATGCCAAGGTATCATAATCATCAATTTTCACCTTAAATATATGCAATAATTGTTTTTTGGTTTATAGGGAGTAAAAAGGCTATTTTAATGCTCACGAGATTCAACCGAGGTCATGAGCATCACCTCTCATAACTTTCCCGCTAGTTGACAGTAGCTCATATGCAATAATTGCTGAAAGTACCGACATATGAAATGGTTTTTAATTTGATATTATGCATTTGCAGAGTTCGTCATGGATATGCACACGTTGTTAACAATCTTTACTTAGGATGGGAACTCTATGCAATCGGAGGGAGCATGAATCCGAGCATAAAGAGTGAATCCAACTTATTTGTCGCGCCATCTGAGAATAAAGAGGTAACATTCATTACGAATGTTGAAAACACCGATAGTCTGATTCCAAATGTAGTCAATGTTACTAAACAGTACACTATCTAATCATGACAGATAACAAGGAAAATCAACCAGGAAAACGGAAAAGAATGGAACTTCAGATCAGTAGGGGATGTTCTAGAAAACGGAGCCTCGTTCAAGGACACAGGATCGGGTTATGTTAAACCAAATTACAACAACAAACAAGTTTTTAAAGTCGAGAATGCAAGGATTGTCAGGCAGCTCACCAGGTCTGCAGGGGCCTTAACGTTGCAGTAGAAGATCATTGTGTTAAAATTCCTTGAATGCAATGTTTTACTGGTTTTCTGTAAAGTTTACATACAGTAAATTAGAACACTTGTAAAATTAGGCATACCGAGTTTTCTTTATACAATAACAAATTTCTTTAACAATGTTCTTACAAATGTATTCTAGTAATCCTTTTTTGGCCTTCAATCAACAGCTAAATGGCAATTGCGAGGCAAATTTCCGAACCTCAAGTCACTAAAGCGGAAAATATCACAAATGTTAGGATACAAACATATAATCAGCCAAACTTCAGAACACCAACCTAAAGTTAGCTCAATCCTTAAAACACAAAAGTACAAATTTTTACTAATAATTATAAGAATTTAAACCAGTGCCTTTAACTTGTCCATTTTAAAAGTATATCCTTGAAAATAATGTTTAAGAAATTGTTAAATTGGACCAGAAATGAATATATTTTGAATTGTTTGTTACGGGTTTTGTGTTAGTTTTATTGTTTTGTTATCAATTTGTCGTTTTTTTGCTAAACACGTTACACGTGTATGAGCCTAACCGTCCTCAGTTGGTCTTCCTAAGGACCATCTTTAACTTAAGACCTCTGTAACGCTTGGTTATTATATTCGTATAGAACTTGATCGAAAAATGAAAGTAAGTCGCTGACAAATAAATTTATAAATAATGTCACTACATAAATCATCAAGTATTAAGAACAATAATTAATTTAACCCGAATACAATAATACAAATGTAATTTGATCAAATTAACAAATAAGGGACGTAACTCAAGTACTCAGCCAGTCAGCCATAGAGACAGTAGAAAATTCGTGTATGATGATGCTCTTCAATGGCTCAACGATGAGAGTGCGAATGCTAAACCCGCGACAAGATAGACGAGATTGAAATAATTTGCATTTGGTGCTCCATTCTTCACCTCCCCTGAAGAAGGTCCTCCTGCCATTGGGGACATTCCACGACCTGAAATTATTATGTCCACAAATTGATTGAGTATTAGTCGAGAAGTCGACGATTAGCTCATACATAAACACCGTGCTTCAAAATGGTCGGATGTAAACAATCTTATCTTTATGTTGATTCGACATAGACAACGATCTAACATATATATATATATATATTGTATCTCATCTCGTGTTTCATTCCTAAGGTAAGCGGAGTTGTAGTAACTTAATTGTGTTTTGACGTGTCAAACTAAGGTCCGACTCATAGCATCGTGTTCAAAAACCAATGAATCTCGGCCTAGACATAGGTTATTTTCCGTAAATTTGCGTTTAAGGTCATGACGCGCTATCAAATAATCCAACATACTAATAAAGACTTTATTTGACAAATTACATTTTTTTATCATAGTAATATGTGAACAAATAAAATCCGTATATGAAAAAACAATTGCTGTAAAAAAAATACGATATTCGATAGAGCTACCTGAGGACGATAATGAAGGTCCTTCACTTGATGATGGTGCTCCTACTGGTGCTCCCATTGGTGCTCCAATTGGTATCCCCAGTACCACTGTTTCAAATACAATGAATCAATCATACAAGTAAAAAATAAAAATTAAATATATATAGGTCGTTATCGACTGGTACTATACTTCATAATCATTCACTCGTACTTATAAGACTCGACAACTACGACATTTTTTATAAATGTACATATGAAAATAAGTCGATAATGAACGTGATCGATCGATTTCTCATTCTCCTGCAATTAAAATTGTACTCTGTACTTTTTCCGAGTATTTTTTTCTAACAGAAAAGGGAAATAAAGCCATTGGAGCTCTTTTTAGTTTTTTTTTTTTGGTGTGTAAATTGAGCCACAAACGAGAATATGATCCTAACAGGGTTTATACTCAGACCATAAATACCACCTCTCATGACTAATTTACATTACCAGTTAAGTTAACTGACATCGAATTTTTTTTTTATTGATTGGTAATGTGCAAAAATGAATAAACAACCGCTATCAGCCCGTCCACCTCGATAAAGGACATGAACTATCATAAAATCATCTCAACCAAAAGCTTAAGTTGACGGTTAGAGTTCCACGATCGATTTATATATACTCGATGAACATCACAGTTTGACTACAAAATCAACAATTTTGATGATCTCTCCCTAATTTAATTTACAAAAACGAACAATGGTCATAGCTTATACTCCGTATTTAATAAGTTGCTTTAATTTGTTGTCAGATTTTAATATGAATATGGTATCCTACCAACTGTGAATTTCGGCCTTTAATACAAACTTCCCTTATGAATTGAATGAGAAAAAGTATTAGCTACAACGGTGCAATAATAGTTTTTTTTTTTGTAGACCATTCCAGTTTAATTCGAATTCGAGCCGGGTATGACTACTAGGGCGTTACAAAAGTTGAATGTTCCCATGACTTGAACACGAGATCTCTGGTTAAACTAGAACATTCTCTTGCCAGTTGATCTAAGTGTTCATCAATAGCAGTATAATAATATTACACACACTACCAAACGCACCTAGTCTGCCGCAATATAAGACATTTAATTTAAGACAATCTACATCAACTTATATAAATTTTCAATGACGATAAACTTTCAGAATTATACAAAAATATTAGTACTATACTCCTATTAACTAATGAAAAAGTTAAAAATCTTACAAAAAATCATAGTTTTTAATCAAAGTTTTTCTTGATCAAGGATATGAATGTCATCTTCATTCCGAAGTTATATACTGTGTGCGATCGAGAAAAATAGTTACGGAGTACAATTTTTCCGTAACTATTTTAAGACAATAATAACCATTTAAAGTTTCAAAAAATTACTTACAAAAATTGATCACATTATAATAAATAAAAAAATGAACACTTTCAATAAAAAAAAATAGTCATTATTTATTACAAAATGATTTCTTTTGTCGTTGTAGGCTTGTAGCATACAACTGACTGTTGTATAGTTTACCCATAAAATAATGGTCATTATTATTTACTCCATCATTTAAAGTTAAAACTAACTACTTTTTAGCATAAAATACTCGTTATTATTTATCATAAAATGGTTCTTACTTTTCTCACCGCACTATACAACCTGTTATATAATATAATTCGTAATATACTATTTGTATATATGTTTTCATATACTACCATGATCATATTGCCAAAAATATCAACTAGATTAATTTTAATGTAGTTATTGTCAACTAATTCTAAACCTAATTAAACTCACAACTAACAAATTAACTATAAAAAAATAAAAAAAAGTTACTAAAAATAATAATTAAAATAGCAATATATACTTACATGAACACATGCTAAGAGGAGGAGTAGTAAGTCGACAAACTTTAGGTAATTTTAAAGCTCTATTAATATCCAATTCCAAAGGAAGCATTGCAGAAGTATTTCCAAACAATTGACACAAACACAAAGGATTTGCATCCAACATTCCTGCTAATTCTGGACAACATGGTTTATCAGGCTTCATTGCTGTACTACCCTTTTCAACATACGTCAAACAATCTGACATATTGTATACAAGTGTCATGCAATCTGGTATTCCTGTCGTCCCCGGCCCTGGTGCAGCGGCCGGGGACATGATTGGTGTCTGTTGTCCTTTCACCTTTATACTACCGATGATTGACATCAGGGCAATTATTACAATTGCCCATGTAAATGTTACGTGAAAAAATTTCATTTTTTTTGTTTAGGTTTTTTAGTTGTTTTATTTTAGTATTTTTGTTAGATTTGGATGAAAATATGTAAATAATAATATGAAATGATGTGATATGTTGTTAATGTTGGTTGTTGTTGTATATAATAAGGCAGCTAAGATTTAATAAATGCGAAGCTAACTGTTAACTAGTTTATAGTTCGAGTTATGAATGAGCTCACCATGTTTGTTTTCTCTTTGCCTCTTCCATGAAAGATGCCGTGATTATTTCATACTTTTCTTTTCACTTTTTTTTTTTTTTAAAAAAAAAAATTATCATTTGACTTAAGTAATTAATTTTGTATATGTAGGGTTAATTAATTATGTTTAATATCATAGTTTAAGCGGTTTTGTTTGATCGAATTATGGTTTATTTAAGAGTATAGAATTCACAAAGTTAAAATGAACTAAAACATAATTTTATAACTTTGGAAAATAAAAGTATTGACGATCTGAATTGATTTAATTTAATGATTGCTCGTGCTAAATATGAAATAACTTGAATTGGGTTTTTAGAACGATCAAATTACCAAAATTTGATCAAGTGAAACACGTGAATTTAGTTTTTCAGTTTTTTTTTAAGAGTTAATTCACAAAGCTGAACTGAACTACATATAATTTAATAGTTTTGGCAAGTAAAATTATTGGCAATCTAAACTGCTTTAATTTAAAGATATTCCGTGCAAATATGAAATTACTTGAAGAACGACCAAATTACCAAAATATAATCAAATAAAACATGTGAATTTATTTTCCGAATTTTGATATTTTGTAATAAAATGGTCAAAAATGAACCAAATTCTCTCATAAAGACTAGAGGCATGTCACATGTGATCACATATGTAAACAATGACATTGTGAGAAAGTTGTCTTTTTATTTTGCTAGTTTTTGCTACTTGTACCTAAATATAAAAAAGAGAATACTAAAATAAATAATGATAAATTCCAAATTGCAATAAAGGTTAGTATGAATGAATGCATGGCCATCCAACAACTAAACTGGCCTCCTAAATGCAATTCCCACATGCAATACTGGACCACAACTTTTAATGAACAAGAAATACATTTCCTCTATATAAATCCCTTATATACCTTAATTTAATTGTTACGTAAATGTTTTTCGGAACAAGTTAAGCCGACTTTTTTTTTTGAGGAAAAACGTCCAACGGGTATTACTTTATCAACGCAAGATCAAATAATACACCATTGTTCGCAGCCAGAAGTAAATTAGCTAGCTAACCATAAGATTTGCCAGTAGACCTAGGCTTAATATGAGCTAGAAAATACGCTACAGTACTACACTATTATTAATATGCCTAGTGTGAGACCAGATAATCGACTAAAAATCGTTACAAAGGTATAAAATATCCTCTATGACTTGTGAAAAAATGCTCCTTCCTTGAGGCCTATCCCTAAGTGTATCGCCGACTTTTTAAATGTATCAATTGAGAGTGAACTTCGTCTTCAGTAGTATTGCAGTAGCGCTAAAACTCAATGCCATAATTTAGCTAGTAACAGCTTCTTATTTTTTCGCTGTAATAAGTGATACTCCCTCCATTATGTTATATATGACGTTTTAGAAAATTGCACAATTATTAAGAAACCTCTTTACTCATCATTATGGCCTTAAGTAAGAGTATTTATGGGCTTTGGTAATAGAAAATGTCATTATTACGTACAAAACACACTTACTGCTTGTGAATGTACTTCTTCCATCCTCTGCCTTTTCATCTCTATTTGGAGCCAATTTTTTATGAATAAGTATTCCATGGAAAATTTGGAGCCAATTTTTTGATGAAAATTTTAGAATGAAAATTTAATTTAGAGCCAAAATTTGAACGTACTTGAAAAATAGGATCATGAGCTTCTCTATAAATTGTTTTCCCCATTGTCAATCACCACCCAATTTCAATCATCACAAAACAAGATGGAAACTCCATTGTTTGATCTTAATCAATTACCTTGTGAAGAAGATATAGAAAACATGGTAGATCAAGAAATAGAAGATGATGCTCGAGGTGATATTCCGATATTCATCCATTCTCATTCAACAAATAATGTAGTTCTTGATATGGGTCGGGATGATGAAGCGAGATATAGATATTGGGATCTGAATTTCGAGCAAGTCGACGAGTCCCATCATTAATGATGACTCGTGTATCATTAATGATATTTAAACAAAGTGATTTGAGATAAAGGGACAATTAATCAAATCCCATCAAATATTCATTTAATTTTTAACACTGTTATCTTGATGTGTTATGATTTATATCATTCAATATGTATCTTTCAATAAAACCTCTACAGACGACAGCGATCTCTCAGCAGTCGACTTTGTTTACAACTTGAAACCTTAGGACTACATGAACCTTGATGCAAGACCTATATTTGACGGTGTTCGTGAATATAGTTGAGTAAATAAATAAAAAATATACATGGCATGATTTTTCAATTAGAATGTCAGTTTACTATGTGACTTTAAGCAAGCTTCGAACCTTTTAGCCTAATTATATACCCAACCGAATTAGTCGGGAAATACTACCTCAGCTTCGAAATCGGCAGTCAAAATGTTACAATAAAGGTCGAATTAATACTAAAGATGCCAAACGAAGGGCAAAAGTCCAACATATCAACCTACTAATATCACATTCACATACATGGGAAATACCCCGGCGAAAATATAAGAATTTTGAAAAACAATCTTGACATCACAAGTCAGATCTCAAGAGTCAAGACACGGGATTGTGTGCAATAGAGTCGGAAAATGGCTTGATTCTCAGAGCCCGTAAATACACAAATGAGTCACAGAGTGCTGAGGAACTACGAGTAACATAGTCAATAGCCAGCACAGGTCACCTCTGGTAGAGCCAAAGAGGGGAATGACGCTTACAAACTCCTGTAATCGATCACAGTGACTTCATCGTCAGGAGCATCCAAATCTTGGTAGCTGCAAACACAACCCAAAACGAAAACCTTACGCAGTCGTTCATAGTATTAAAATAGCTCTTGTAAATGACTACGACAATTTCACATTGTCAACTGGGATACCTACGCTAATTAGCTATACAACTTGTTTCAAACCAATACAGCTCATTTTCTAATTCATGAAGACGATATTCAAGGTCTACAATACTTTGACCTCATAATTTAACGACTAATAACACTGACACATCATCAAACAAAAGAAAATAAGAGAGAAACTGCATCGACACATCATCAAACAAAAGAAAATACGAGAGAAACTGCATCCTCATACTCAGAGTCTCAGACCATACTTCCACCTAGACACTCGGAAAAAACGCCACAAGTGTAACGGAACTTAAGGATGATGGGTTTCCTAATACTCTAAATATAAATACAGTGATTTTTTTAGAAGCAATCTGAGGACATGGATGAGATGTATAATGCTGAAAGATAAGAAATACCTTCGCAGACGTCTAGGATCCTGACGGAAAGAAGGTGGTAAAATGATAGGGGGGCCAGCACGCCCATTTCTTCCTGGCTGTTCAAACGGAGTGGGGCCACCTTGCTCACGCATCATCCGCATCGCAACATCAGGGGGTGCTGGAACAAAAGGTCCCAGTGGGCTGCATCACAATCACAATTACCACAAGCTCAGAAATTTAAATTCAGCCAGATAACATAATAACTTGCCATAAGCCCTTATAGCTTGTATAGGAGACTTAAAAATTCCCTCCATGGCTCCGTCCCAATTATTTGTTTGCCTTCGATTAAAATACCCCTCACAAAGAATAAAAAAGGCAAAGAAATGATTGGAACAAAAAGAGTACAATAATTATCATACTGCTATACACCTTAAGAGTGACTTCCATTAACAAAAAAATTACTACGATAGGCAAACAATTTATTCTAATTATTAATTAAAATTAATGCTTGACTTGGTAACTTCATTAATAAGCACGTAAGGAATCTAGTTTGACAGAGTGAAGATATTCCAAAAGGCCACCGTTAAGCACCAAAACAGACAAGGCAGCAACGCAAGCGAAGGGGTCAAAAACTGAGTAAGAGCTTACCCGGCACCAGGAACGGGCATCAATAAAGGAGGCGGGCCCATATCAGTGGCAAATGTGGCAATAGGCACACCCTGTCCAGCAAAGTTATCGAAGATTGGTTCATCAGAATTGCCCTTGTCCTGACCATCATTTTCTGATGATGGGAAATCAGGCTGATGATTTTCTGGCCTATCAAATCGCTCACCATTATTTCTGTCTCGATCTCTACGGTTTCCTCTATCATCCTTCATACGATTATCGACGCCAGGTCTTCGCCTTGGCTGCTGCTTATCCTTCTGTGAGAAGCAAAGGAGTAAGATGCTTACACTCAGGCGCAATAAACAGCTGCGCAGAAAAATCCTTGAAAATTTTCAAATCAATTGAAAGCAACTAATTTCCTAGACTCTTTAAACAGTACAACACGACAAAAACTCCGGCTAACTCAGAGCTTAAACTAGCTTAGCAATATCAGGATTCAGGATACACGCTGAATAGAGTGAGAATAAGGTCACATGTCATATACCAAAACCACAGCATCAAACTGAAGAAGCATACCGGCACAAATTGCTGCATTACAGGTTGCCCACCGGGTGCATCAATATCACTGCAAAAGAAACAGATATCAGACCAAATCTCGCTCTTGCCAATAATGTTAAAACAGAAAACAACAGTAGCAGTACATACCTCATGTAATTCTGGAAATATATATCTTCACGCACTTTGGAAGTGAGCTCCATCACAAGTTCAGGGTGTTTAAGTTTAAGATGCTTCTGAACAAATTCAGAAGCATGGAAGAGCTTTGTGCAACCCTTGGCCCCACAACCATATTTCCAGCCATATTTTTCATCCCTAATTTTTCTAACAAAGGGATCCAGAGCTTCAGCAGCAGCTGCGTCTATCTTCTCTTTTGCTGTCATAGACTCCAACGGATCCAAGCTGCGCATCCTGTCTTGCCAGCGTGAATCAAGCTTCTTCTCCCACTCTAGTGCCTGACTAGAAACATCAGAATTCTTCCCCTCACCTCTCACATGACGGAGACCCTTAGGTTCAGTTGTTTCAATCATACCATAATAATCAACACCGTGAACACGCCACAGATAAGTCAGAAGGGTGTCTAGAAGCTCAGTGCCTTCAAGTCCCTTGACAGAAGTTAACCCCCGTATTATTATCACAGGACCAATGGACCCACTATGCGATCTCTCCCTGTTCATCTTGTCTGTATCATCTTTAGATAAAATATTATCTTCGATTCCCTTTTCAGTGTCAAGTTTGGTTACGAGGGCTTGAGCTAGTTCAATATCAATTTGAATCCGTTTTGGTTCAGAGCAGATAGTGGGAGCCTTAGGGGCAGCTGATAAATCAGCATTCTTTGCTGGAAATCGTCCATGCCGCCTCCTTTTACCATCTGTTTCATCGTCTGAATTTGGTTCACTTGTCTGGCCTGATTTATTGGCATTGGCACCAGGACCTCTGCAAAGACATTGATAAAAAAAATAGTCCCTAATATTAGTTTAGAGTATTCGTGAAATTTCCACAATTAACTTAATAGATGACTAGAGATCTTACAAATCCAGGCTTCCACTATGCAAATCAAGCAAGAAATCCTTTGCGACTTTGCGAGCCAGTTCATTCCTCCTATATAGATAGAAATTATAAATGAAAAACACATACTACATCATGATAGAGAATAGTTTTTCCTTGAAAAAAACGTGGTAAGGAATTACCACACACCAAAAACAAATTAGCATACCTGTCTATGACCGTCAACAAATTGGTTGGGTGATACTTGTTCCTCAACCTGAATCAGAAGTTAAACATCTAATGAACACACAGCAGAAACAACACGAAACAAAATAGACTAAAAAGATCAAAATATTTCGTACCATTCTTCATCTTTGTGTGCTTCAAAGTATGTACGTTTCTGAGTTGAAATGTACTCAGATTTGTACTCCTGATATCTGAACATAAAGATTCTCAAAAAATTAATTTTGTGAGCATCTAAATTTATAAGAGCCTTTGAGAATACAAGAACCATAAACTTGTATACCTGCGCTCTGCTTCAGATGGTAATACATCATCTTCAAGTTCTTGAATAAATTGCTTGTAAGACATAAGACCCTCCCTAGAATAGTCACCAAGTTTATAATCAGTGATAAATAAGACGTGCAAAGGGGTAATATCGTGCCGTGAAATGCAACAGAACATATGAAACAAAACAGCACCATGAACATCAAGCAATTGATGGGTGAATTAGCAAGTATTGCATTCAAGAACCACTGGTCCAATATCATAAAGAGGCTTAGGCCAATTTTAACAAATACGGACACAAATACCATAAAAGAGTTAACATCAGCACCTCAACGACATGAATAAAAGCAATTTTACAGTACACTACTAACCTCTGCATATTCCCTGCATTTCCAGAGTCGCCAAAACCACCACGACCAGCATCCCAATCTGCATAGCACATAAAACCACAAATGGAAAGAAAATATTTAACGTCACACGTAGCACAAAAGGTAAAGAAACAAGGGTGAAAGAGTGTAGAAATAACACAAATTTATTACAAAAGAATTAAGCCCGCCAAAGTACTTTGGAGAGGCAAGTAAAGTGATTTATAATCCATTCATAGGCCTAGTAATTATGTACCCTTGTCATGTTTGAGAACCTGAAATAAAGGTACCTTTAACTGTACACCGCCGACGAACACAAATACATCTTGCACATTAACAATGTGGACTAATCTTGGAAAATAGAGCTGAAAATGGTTCGAGAAGAAACCCTCAATCTAACCATTTAAAACACTATTCTTCAAGAACTGTCCAAATCATGAAATAATCGCATTTTCTGTTTTCCGCAATAAGCATACGCGATGTGCATAGGTACATGCTAAAACTCATAAATATTCCATTCCAAAGCAGTTTTAACTCCACCGACTCCAGTCCTTAATCAATCATGTGATGACCAAAATATAGAGCTGCAATGTATACCAGCCTTGTTCATAGCAACATTCACTAATTCAATTCTGAATCCTAGGGCTCGCACTTTGTTCTTGAACGGTAAAAATGTCCAGGTCTATAACTTGATACGCATGATATGTAGATCACTGTGAACTAAGCAGGCTGAAATATATTTACCAGCACCAACCCAGGCCCAGCGGACCACTTTCCACAAGTGCCTGTAGCTCCCAGAACTCAGACAGAGGTATCTCAAAAGAACAACCTCCACAAACCATGAGACACATTTACGTACCTCCTTATTAATAAGATAGTTTATATGCTTTCACGGTTACACTATGTATGCAGTTGTAACCAGGTCGGGAAAAAATACACTTTAAATGTCAAGATACCCCAGTATCTAATTTACTATTGACAGGACTCAATAATTACAGTTCTTCAAAATGCATCTGAAACCGGATTACATGCACGAAAAAAACATGATCAACCAATTGTAGTACCTTTACACCCACAAAAACAATATTAAAAGTATTCCAAAAGCAACGCAATCAACAAATTACACCCGCAGATGCTTTGAGAAGAGTGTAACTTGTACAATATGAAATATAACAGCAATATTACTCATTTGTGGCTGGGTAAGGGAGGGTCGGATATATCGTATACGCAGCCTTAATCACTGTGTTAAGAGACGGAGACTTTTTTTAAGACCCATAATTATAAGAACTACATTCTAAACGACATCAACGAACTACTATGATTTTGAGAAACATGTAAATGCATCAACACTATTACTCGGTAGATTTATGTACAAGAATTCAACGAACTATTACTCAGCGCTAATCTTCCCAATTTCTAAAACTCGGCTAAACAAAAGAATACATAGCACCAACAAAGAAATGAAACATGTCGACATCTTCACCTATGAAAAAGTGAGAAGTTTTTAAGCAAACACAACGCCCTAGTGCAAAACAAAATTCAAATTACAATGAACAAACAATTACCAGATGGACCATCAGGATAGCCACCGTGACGAAATCTACCATGAGGCCTGTCATCTCCATAGCCTTGCCTACCGCCCATTTCACGATCATAGCCACCAGGGTGATCATATCCAAACCTATGATGAAATACTAATCGCGTAAATAAACATAACACAAACTTCAATACGAGTAGAAGTAATATTCTATACCAGATCTAGGATAACAAATAAACCAAAAAAAGGCAGTAGCCAAAGCTATTATAAGCAGCAACACATGCTGTGAAATGAAAATAGGCGTAAACATTTTGCTTTCTGAGAACCTACCAATAGCTGCGATATCAAAACTTGCAAAGAAACACAGAATTTGGCCAACAATTAGAATATGAGAGTACCAATTACCCCAGTAGAAAGTCCAAAGCAAAAGAAGACATGTCAACCCAAGTGGAAGTGCATTACAAAGCACCTTCAAATATAACATAAGCAACACATGAAAATAATGTTTGTAGTATAATTCCTAGTCCCAAGTCAGCATATGCACAAAACTCAACTGAACAGCAATACAAATACAATTAAGTGTTCACAATAAGCAAGGTGGAGGAAAAGTAACTAGAATAGCCGACCATGTTTCTTACTATTGTCAGACAATAATCACTCGTCTTTAACTGAACCCAAGTAAAGAAGCAAACTTTATACTGACAAATCAACTTGAAAAAAATAAATACAATCATATTTATATATGATATGATGGCATGAAACGGACGTCTATATTAAGAACCCAAATCTCCTTAGCAGTAAACTTTAGACGTATCTCATTTACAAAAATAAACACTCAACATTTGTAACTGCATTCATCATAACATATTCACCAAGAAGTCTAATAAACTACATTATCACATAATGTTTAGAAAACTTAAATAGAAACACACACACAAATTAAACACAGCCTTAGATTTCCAGGATGAAGGCCATCAAGTGGATTGCTATAGTGCTAGTTACTTCTAGCATGGAAATCATTCCTGGTAAAATCATCAGATTATAACCAAAACACTGAGCTTCGTATAGACCTTTATTTGTGCGCATTATTTGAGTCCTGCCAAATCAATCTCGAATGATGGATCATGTTCAAGCACAACTCATTTTGGACTAAGGCTTTGTTGTTGGTGTATAACTAGAACACTGAGCAATTTTAACTGCATTCACCACTACATAACTCACCCCAAACAGTCTTAGCCATCAAAAGGACTGTTGACTACATTTAGCACCAAAACTAATCTTGGCAAATTCACAAAATTATCACCGTCTATTATTAAAATTATTAAAATAATATAAAGACTGAAAATTTGAAACAACAATCACAACTATACCTTTTATCAATAATCCAAAAAACAAAATCATAATGAAATAGTATTATGAAATCAAAAAACCAAAACAAATCAGACAAATTAAACATAGCTACCACAGCCATCAAGAGGACTGCTAATATCTAGAATCAAAATCATTCGTATAAATTTCATCAAATTAGCACATTATCATTTATCATTCAAGTAACATAAACATTGAATATTTGTGATTGCATTAGCATCAAGTAACCTCGCAAAATCAAAAACCCAAACAAATTAATCCACAACTTTCAACTATCACCATCAAAAACACCACTAGGACACACCTACCATCAAAAACATCAAAAGCATCACAAAAATCCTCTTACTCAAATAACGTCCAAGCATTTGCGACTACATCACCACTAAACATTCGATAAACCGCTCCACTAAAACCAAATCAACATCAAATAACATTACGAAACCAAAAACCGAAAAAGTGAAATTATACCACAACCTTTAATGACCATCATAACCGCCACAAGGACCATGCATCCCATCAAAATCAACACATTATCCTCTTTCACTCCAACATTCCGCAAGCAAGTCTAATAAGATGAATCAACAATAAATAACCTTACAAAACCGAAACAAATCAAACAAAACTAAACCACAGCCTTTGTTGATCACCAACATAAGTCATTACACTATTCTCTCTCCCTCAAATAACATAAACAGTGATCAACTTTGCACCTGCATTCACCACTAAACATTCCAATTTCCACAAACCAGTCCAATAAACTAATTCAGCATCAACTAACATCACGAACCTAAACCGACAGAAAGCAAAATTAAACCATAACCTTCAATTACCACCACCATAACCGCCACCAAGAGCACGCCTACCATCAAAACTATCACATTATCATCTATCCACCACTCAAAAGACTTAAAACACTGATTCACAACTAAATAATCCACAAACCATAGCACTAGACAAAATCAACAACAAACGACCTAACAAAACGGGAAACCAGAAACCTAAACAAATCAAACCACAATCTTTAATTTCCACCGCCATAACCACCACATGGACCACACCTACCATTGAATTCACCAAAACTATCATATTATCATCTATCCCTCAAATAACTTGGACACTGATCACTTGTAACTGCATTCACCATTATATATTCCACGAACCACACCTACCAAAAAAATTCATCAAAACTATCAATTATCCTCTTTCACTCAAATAACATAAACACCATGCATTTGCAATTGCATTCATCACTATATATTCCACGAACCACGCCTACCATCAAATTCATCAAAACTATCAATATCCTCTTTCACTCAAATCAACATCAAATTACATTACGAAACCATAACCATCACAAATCAGACAGCTTAAACATACAGCTACTACAGTCATCAACTGGACTGCTAACTACAGCTTAATGTCTTATATCATCATATTCATCAAATTATCACATTATCAAAAATGTACGTTAAACATTTGTAACTGCATCAACATCAAACACCACAACGAAAACCAAAACAAATTAAAAAAAAATTAAACCGCATCTTTCCATCACCACCACCATGAGCACCTCGAATACCATCAAATTCATCCACAGCCTTCGAGTACCACCCCCATGAGTACCTCTAGTCACATCAAGTTCATCAAAACTATCCTATTCTCTTCATAAATCATTCAAAATAACATAAACAGTAAAGTTTCATAAAACAAACCAGTCTAACAAACTACATTATTAACATCAAACAACGTAACAAAACAAAACAAAACCACAACCATCCATAACCACCACCTTAACTACAAAGAGAACCACGCCTAGTTACCGACCGCCAAATTCATCAAAACTATCAGACTACCATCTATCACTCAAATAACATAAAGACTATCTATTTGCAATTGCATTCAGCAATAAACTATTACATCAACATCGAATAAGGTTCCGAAACCCTAAACCATAACAAATCAAACTCAGCTACCAAATCCACCTAGTGTACTGCTAACTACATCTAGCATCAAAATCATTCCTATAAAATTCATCAATTTATCACATTACTGCTATCAATCAAATATATCATAAAATTACACACTAACAACTGCATCAACATCAAACACGTAACGATATCGAAAAACCGAAACAAAAAAGTACAACCTTCGATTACCACCGCCATAACCACCACGATTCCCACGGCGTCCATCAAAATCATCTCTCCGTCGTTTAAACGGCGGATAAGGCGGAGAACCACGACGCGGATGTTGCGGCGGAGAATTATGACCGTTATCATTATACGGCCGTCGATCACGGTGATAAGGAGGAGGACTAGGACTATGTCTTCGCTTATAATCGCGATTATTCCGGTCCATATACCGAGGAGGTCGATCGAAATCGCGATCATCTCTTCGTTCGCGCGAGTCACGCTCGCGACGGCGCGGTGGAGGAGGAGGAGGCGGAGAATCGGCGGTTACGTCGTCGGAAGGTTTGGAATTGGTAGTGGTGTCTTTGCGGTCACTGCTGCGGCGGCGATCGGAGGTTTCGACTGGAAGGTTGAGAACTTCTGCCATGGCGGATTTTTTGGGGGAAAAAATTGGAAACCCTAGAAATTTGTGATGAGAGAGTGAAGAAAGAAAGGGGGAGGGGATTGGGTTTGGGTTTGGGTTTGGGTTTGGGTTGGATGAGGAAAAGGGGAGATTAAAAGTGATCCGGTTCAAAATTGATTTACTACTTGAATTGAACGCGTATGGATTTTTAAGGGGGTAGGCGGATAGCGAGTAAGGGATTTTGTGTTTGGAGCGATAACGAGTCGAGTCAAGCCCGAGTTTTGTCTGGTTAGGTTTGTAACGAGTTTGGTTAGTCTGAGCTTGAAAAAATTGTGATTACTATCAAACTTGCGAGTTTTAAACCGAGTTTGAGCTCGACTTGAGTGTATATATGTTATTCTCAAAAAATTTGTTTGAAATACATGGTTTTACTCCCAATATACTCAAAAGAAGGGGTGAATTGAGTATCTCCTATTTTTTTATTTGTCTATTTCTTTTTGTTATGTGATATTATGAGTATATCGAAACTAGAAAAAGACAAATCATGTAGCTGATATATGCCTATTTTGTGGCATTTCACCGTGTATTTTATGCTTAGTCATGTATCATTTTTGCTCTTTAGAGCGAGTTTCTGAAGTTAATATTTCTTCTTTTTAGACCATTTGGCTTTGAATAATACTTTGTGCCTGAAACAAGGTGAAATGATACGGAATTCATTCATTTATAGCTCGGGTCAACCGAGTGGCGGGTAAAGATTTACGAGTCTTTGACCCTAAAAACCGAGTTGGTCAGGGTTACGGCGAGTGAAGTTTTGACAAGTCTAATTATCCTGTCTAAAATACCGAATTCGTTTGCGATGAAGAATAAGAAAGTAGGGATGTTATGTTTCCATAATTGATACGAGCCAATGTAACTAGTTCAGAATCCGATAATTAAATGTTAGCGGTTAAACCTAAATTTGATCCATGTTTAGGCCGAGTTTACATTTGGCCCTCTAGAGTAATATTCACTTATTTCGGTGTAGTTTGATTGAGTATTTAGTTAATGGGTGGCTATTTCGGTGTAGTTTGATTCAGTATTTAGTTAATGGGTGGCTTTTTTTTTGAAGTCATCGTTGATATAACTTATCTAAATCAAATTGTATTAGATTTGAGCTTGCCCGACGAGCAAGATTTTTGTGGAAGTGGGTGGGTGTGACCGAGTGTTTCCGTAAAATGAACTTTAATACTCCGTATCATTTTAGGGATGAAGCCGTGATTCATCTTCTTCATTGAGTATCGTAAACGCATTTTCTCGAAGTTGCCATCTTATCTTATTAAGTTAAACATATCATTCAAATTAAAGACACCAATGAATATGTTAGCTGCTCTTAGATTTGGCATGTAGTCTATGAATATACAACTTATTTCAATCAAATACCCTAAAAAGGGCATCCTAAGAAGACTTATTTTTCGACGAACAATTGACAGCTAAAACAGTGATGAAATGGAAATGTGGAGCTTAATGATAGAAGCATCCGGTTTATACAGCAATCTGGATATAGCAACAATACGGTTAAAGGAAAAAGGATATCGGGTTTGGCACCAATATTTCATGATCCATCAGATTAATACTAAAGTCCCTTGTGTTTCACGGGTGATGTACGGCATCATTGCATGCCTAAATACCTTCAACAATTCATTTCATGATTCTATTGAATTAGCAACTGTAGTTGAATCAAGGAATTTGTTTATAATGTTATAGAAAACTAGTTTTAAATCCGTGCAATATTGCACGGATTTGCTATTTAAACTTGAATATAAAATATACTCTATAACTTAATAGATAAATATTGATAAATAAATAAAATCAATAATTGTTCAAATTTAACTTCAAAAGTGTTATCATTTAACGAATAAAATTTTGAAATAGTAGAAAAGGTCAAACAATTACTCATTACGTCCCAATTAATACTTTACAACTATTTTATTTTCTTCTCACAAACTAACGCAACAGTAAACAAAACATTGTACGGAGTATGAACTATAGTACATAAACTTTTGTAGTATTGGATAATAGAGAACATGAGTTAAACACACCAACCATTCATATTGGTTGTCGACGCGTACTCAATAATAAATCAAAAACGTAGGATGAATAATAATTTATTCAAAAGAAAATTAAATTGTTAATATTATAAATATTATTTTTAAGACATTTTAAAGTGGGTATCGTTTTATATTTTCGCATAACCTGAAAAAAGGGCGATAAGCAAAATCGTTACACGTAAAATAGCGGAAATGAAAATAACACAATATTCATCCTTATTTACTCACTTTTAACCTAATGAGATTTAGTAAACATGATTTTGCCCCATAGTTGACCGGATTTTCGAAAATCTTTACTAAGCTAAATATATGTATTGTTAACTAATCTAACACCCAATATGAGTAGCTTTAAGAGTACCCGAAACCCAACTCAATATGAACCGAACCAAAATTGAACCAATTTAATAATAACTACATGATACCCAACTTGAACATGTATGATGTATATATCTAAACCGAAAAGAGCGGGTCCACTATAACTAAATTATAAATATTTATATTTTCATAAAAAAGAACTCATATTTTAGATGTTTTTTTTTATGTAATTCTATCTTTATTGATGATATTATAAATTATTATATTCAAATTGAAAACTATAAGGTATATATAATCTTTTTTTTACCTTTAAATGGAAATAATTTATGACATGAAACTCAACTGAACTGATATAGACTCGACATGAACCGCACCTGACTCAAAATAGCGCAAAGTGATCAAAGTGCTAACCGAATCGAAGCCGATCCAATTCGAACTGAAATCAAAACTTAGATCAACCGATTTAAATTAAACCAATTTAACCTGATCCGAACAGAACCGATTAACCCGTTTGTCAAGTCTAAATTAAACTTATACGATCCACTTGAATTGGGTTGAACTGAGGTATATTTAAGCCCAAACAACTCAAATAATTCATATATACCCACTAATCCACTATATATGTACAACACTACAACGAGAAAAAGGATTATACATCGGAGGTACTACCTCAGTGTAGTATGATTTTGAGTTTTTGTGCATTTTTTTCGAGCTTTTTAAAGTTTATAAATTAAATTTTATATCTTATATATGATGTTTTTTTTAGTGTTATTGTAATTTTTTTGAGTTTAATTTTTAAATTAATAAACTCAAAAAACGTTATAGTAAAACTATACTATACTCAAAAACTTTATCGTAAAGCTCAAAAACTATATTTTATGTGGTAGTACCTCAGAGGTACAATCCACTGACTGCACTACAACACTACAACCCGTGAACCCACCATACCCAAACCCTATACAACCAAGCCACCGTCTCTTCACTTTTGCCTTCCTCTCTCTATTTGTGTCTCTTCCATATGCCCCCTCTTTATATAATTTTCATACTAATTGATCATACCTGTTATTTAGTATTTGAAAATTTATTGTTCAGTGTTCCAAATTTCCTATATTTTACATTTTCTTATATATTTATGCATGTTTTACATTTCTTATATATTTATGCATGTTTTTCTTTAACTTGGTTTTTTGTTTCCTGTATTTATTAAATTTGAATATAATTTTTTGAAAGAAAAAGCATTATACCTTATTTTGTTTGTTATGAAGCACTTCAGCTTAGAATCGATGGATTTCAATTTAATTTTCCTCCGATCTACAATTTTTTCTTCATTTTTTTTGCTATTACGCAATATTTTTTTTTTTACAGAACATTTTTTGTACATGTTATTTATGTTGTATATGGAAATGAAAAAAATAATTAATAAATACATAGGACAAAATATGAATTGCAAATCTGGAAACAAAAACTTCAAGCATTGCACGTTCTCTTTCAGGGGGTCCCACTATTGAAAAGTTAAATATGATAAACAGATGACGTGGGTTAATATGGAGGGATTAAAACTTTGTGTTTTAATAACAGTAGGATTTTACTACGAATTTGCTAAATAGAAAGTTTGGTTGGTGTAAAGATAAACAAGACATTTGATTTGCTTTAAACATAATAAACCACCAAATAAGTCTACAGACAGCCCTTAAAACCGCTTCCAGCAAACAAAAAAGATAGAATCACTAAATGACAGCAAATACACTGAACGTGAATTTCTACGATTAGTTGTCTGGCATTGACTTGATAATATCGGAATCACCGGCATCGATAACACTGAGGCAGCACACCCTGTAGTATTTCCCACAAGCAGTTCCCAGATCCACATTGTCTGAGAAACATATGAATAATTTCGCATCAGGCGAAGTATATTTCAGCTCAAATAATATTAGGTTCCAAGGAGACTCAATATGAACGAATTCTATTAAAAAATCTATCCACACTATGTTAGATGGTTGAACATATTGAACGGTCGAACAGGCAGTAGAACAAAGTACCACAGATATAAGAACAATTGATAACCCGATAATCATCGTAGACCTGGCTGGGTTCTTTATTTCATCTGATTATAAAAGCATTGGAAATGAAAGAGATGGCAAGGAGAATAGGAATACTTACTTCCATTATAGTGGTGGACGCCAACTTTGGCCAACATAGCATAGTACTCAATCTCTGATTTCCTAAGCGGAGGGCAATTGTTTGAGATGATGACCAACTTGGCTGAAAACAAAGAACGATGACACCTCAGTTCTTTACTCAAAAAAGAAACTTTATAGCACCAGAGATAAAGTCAACATGCGCCAAAAACGTAGACTAACAAAGTCAAAATCTAGTTCAATATCTAATAGAAGTAAAGTAGAAGCGTTACACGGCGAACTAGCTTCAATACAATATGAATTCCTCAACTAAACAAGGAGACAAGATCTATGTTCTATAACTAACACGCTCAGATAAGACTACAGCTCGCAAACTATTTACTGAAATGATTTGGTGTAGCAGAGTGTACACCTTAAATGGGAAACAACCTATCCACTACCACTAACGGGGCTTACTTGAACTGAGACTTTGAGAGTAATTAGTATAGCAATAACAGAGGAAGAAATAAAAGAATGCATAAGCTAGTGGTGGTCGTGGATAGAGGAATGGTAAGAGTGATTGAAAGTAAGTAGTTCCTCACCACCGCTTTCCATTTTTCATCACCAATTAGATTCTTTACTATATATTCACTAACATCATTTCCCTCTCCTCCGTCTTTTATAAATACTACCCCAATCCAAATGATCATCAAATAAATTCACAGTTATATAGCAAGCACTCTCAAACATAACAAATGGATCAAACACATCATTTCTATCTTCTCCATCATATCCACAATCATTATTTACCTAAATCCAACAGACTATAAAGTTAATGCACTCATATAGACAGCGCTCAGAAACATAACAGATGGATCAGAACCGGTAGAAAACATCATTAAGAATCCAAGACAATAACCACCTTAATTCACCACCACTCAACTCAGCTCATCAGAAGTTCAAGCCCCAAAGCACCGAAAATGGAGCAGATATCTACCTACAAAATCACTTCTTTACCTTGTATTCACCACCATTATTTCTCTCATCTACATCATATCGACCTTCATTACTTCATATCCATGACCTCAATCCAAAAGATAACCCAGTCAATAAAATCAAATAGCCAGCGCTAGCAAACATAACAACTGGAACAAGCACATCAATTCTCTCTTTCCTACCATAATATCGACCATCATTACTTCAAAACAATTATCATTTCACATCATACGATCACAAGCTAATACAGTCATAGCCAACGCTCAGAAACACAAATATCATATCCCTCTTCTTCATCATATAGATCATCATCAATTACCACAATCCAAATTCCAAACTATCACCAAGTTATCAGTCTTATAGCAAGCTCGGAAACATAATTAATAATTTAAGACGATAACCACCATAATACACCACCGCTCAGCTCATCACAAGTTCAAGCCCAAAAGCACCGAAATCATGCAGGATATCTACCTACAAAATCACCCCTTTACCTTATATTCACCACCATCATTTTTCTCAACAACAAAATATCGACATTCATTACTATATATCCTTTACCTCAATCCAAACGATCACTAACCTAATACAATCATCTAGCCAGCTCTAGCAAACATAATAACTGAAACAACAAACGCGTCAACTCTCTCTTTTCTATCATATATCAACCATCATTACTTCATAAAAATTAGCCCACTCCATACGATCATCAAGTTAACACAGTCATATAGCCAACGCTCAGAAACACAATTATCATTTCCCTCTTCTCCATCATATAGATCATCACTAATTACCACAATCCAAATTCCAAACAATCATCAAGTTATCACAGTCTTATAGCAAGCTCGTAAACATAACAAATGGATCTAAACAGATAGAAATCATCATTTGTCCCATGATTTACCGACACCTAAGTCGACAGAGAATTGTTTTGAGAATCGAATCTTAACTTTATAGCAACTATAAAATCATCATTCCGTCGATAAATAACCTTAACTCCGATAAATAACCAACTCCATATCTACCGTCGATCAACAAATTACCGACACCGAAATAAACACAGTATTGTTTCGAGCATCAAATCATAACTCCATTACAATTGCATCCACACTCTCAAAACTCAAATTCACATAACATCTCAAACAAGACAATTATTTCAACACAAACAAAACCTCATAATTCCCACAGAATGACATTACAAAGCTTATCAAAATCAATCAAAATTAACAAGATTGAAACTACCTTTAGATGAACGAAGAGTTTTAAGAACAGTCTTATAACCAAGAGTGAACTTTCCACTCTTCATCACAAGAGCTAACCTATTGTTGATGCTCTCATGAGTCTTCTTCTGCAATTTTCGCAAAATCAATTCAAAAATCGATTAAAAATTGATTTGCAGAAATTAATTAAAAATGTGAATAATTGACAATGAAGATGATGATAGTAGAAGGAGAATGAAATTACCGTCTTCTTGGTTGCAACCATGGTGATGGATAACAATGGCGGCGAATTGTTGGATGAAAGAGATTGAAGAAATCGGCGAAATGTAGCTGCGTCGTGAAATTAGGGTTTTTGGTGAAGGTTTAATAATGTGAAATTTGGGGATTATTTTAGGCCTTTGTTTTATGGGTTTAGATATTGTGGGCGTGTAGCAATCTAGCCCAAATGTAATGCATTTTTCTAGACGGTAAGTCTTGCTTAAGACGGGAACTACCCGTCTTAAACTTACAACAGGTCAAATAGAGTGTCCGTCTTAAATGAGAACTTTTGCTTTCTAAAATTCTATGTTGTCTTTAAGACCGTCTTACGTCTTACGGTTAGTCAAATACTCGAGTATAATAAAAGGTTGCTCGACAAAAACTGATTTGTAAGTATTGTGTGAGACGGTCTTACACTAAGACGTTCCAATTATGTTAAAGTCACTCTTTAATTAAAATAGCAATAAATATATTGATTTTTTTCTAGAAAAGAAGATTGTGAGACCGGCTTATTCTATAATTTATGTAAAACGATACTCGCACTACTAGTGTTGATGGAGTCTCTTAAGTCTTACTCGTAGTGTCTTCTCGTGCCGAACTGACGATTGATATGTTTAAATTGATTTTCATAGGAAAAAAAACTAGATTATACAATAATTAAAACTAAATTATTATTAAATTTGTTAGATTGAGTTTATTGTAATTGTGTTACTCGTATCACAAGACTGTCTTATATAGCGATACATGCGACCAAATGTACCTCAAGACATTTTATGTATAAAGGACCGAAAGTACGATAGTTTAATTCGTAGTAATTGTGGAAGAGATGAAAGTAGTTGTGTTCGACAACGAAGTTGTAATGTTACTTGCATTACTAGCATATCTCCTTTGTAGGAGGAAAATACAAAACAGAGGAAACCAGAACAGACATGCTAGTATTTGCACCTGATTTAGGGAGTCGGATGTGCTATATGTAAGCTACTTAAATATTTACGGTTGCCAAAAAAAAAGTTCTTATTGATCCGATTTCCGAGAATGAGCTATTACATTGTGCCTTGAGAGTAGTTGTGTCTTGTGTGTACCCATAAATGTAGCCAAACGTAAGAGCATTTCGGTTAGATAGTACGATAGTAGCAGACAAGCCATCATTCGCGACTGAAAATGATGTCTTCATTTCAGTTAGATACACCATGAACTAAAACGAACACGATGACATCCACCAAGACAAGAAAAAGAAAATAATTTAACACTGCACTCGAACTGCGCAAATAGCTGAGGCTCTTGGCAACTCCTTTATTGTGCTCTCAAGATACACGTTATCATGCGTCCAAGCTCCGGATCTGTTTGAAGATAAGCATACGACAAACTCATGCAAAACTGATGCCTTTCTCAGAAGAAATCCGATTATATTAAGCTCTCGTTCCGTCCCAAAGTAATTCTCTATCATGATTCGTTTGAGTTTAGACTGGAAACACTGGGGAAATGCTTCTGTTGTTTTCCAAACATGATCTTCCAATTCACCCACCTCCTGATTTGTAGGAAGATCAATCTTGCTTATATCGTCAAAGAATCCCTGAAATAAACACAAAAATCACTTGCTATGGAAAGACATAGCACACATGTACTGTAAACAAGATGTCATGAACTCATGATGTATGATCAAACAGATAGGCGAAAGCCTTCGTAACAGCTGGGCGATAGTAAAAAGTCGGAAACTATTTATGAGTAGGCTCGAAACACTATCAAAGAAGCTGGTGGAGGGAATATGAACTGCATTTGGACCAGAACATTTCGTGTGCCATGTAACGCCACCTCATTCTCATGATACGGTGTTTCACGCAGAATTGTACAAGTAGTTATCACAGCAATTTATATAAATGTGTCAAACAGGTTGAAGTGCCTCAAACTGTGGTCATTGGAACAATTAAAATCTTTACCAAATGGTTGAGGTATGAATCGTATGATGTCGCAAGTTGCAACCTATTCGACTCCCTGATTTATACATAACAGGGCCTCGGAGACACAAAAATCACGCCCTCAGAAAAACCTCTGTCCTACCACACACATAAGTTTCGAGTAACAAAAGGGCTCGTTCCATGCAATCCGTCGCAAGGTGTCAAATGTGTATACGCATAGCAATCGCTAAGGATGGATAATATTCAGACTTCAGGGTAACAGTACGATTCAAAATTGTATTATTAGCACAATACAATCTGATTAGACTTAAGTAAAGGAAAAACGCAAAACAAATTGAATAGAGCAATGTGTCACGCCAAAATAACTGTTGTAATGAGAATGTTCGATGAGATGCACTAACCTTCGGGAAAGCAAGTGTTTCTAGGTTAGGCGAACAGGTGAGAAGCTCGAACAGCACCGTATCCCATCTTGCTTCACAAGAATTTGCACCCAACTCTAACGTTGTTAAATTAAGAAACACGGGCAGCTGATCTTTAAACTCACCACCAAAATGCATATTCTACAATCAAAGAGAAATGAGCAGTGAAGTTTTACTTAAAGTAATTTTGCGATCTTCATTATACTGCAAAACAAGATGATATAGGCCGATAGACAAACCTGGACACAAGAACCAAACAGAGATAAATGCTCAACATTAGACAGCATTCGGACAAGTTTAAGCTGGGACAGAAGAGAATCCTCATACGCGGTATACATCAAAGGAGCATCAACTGACACGTGAGCTTGGACAAGAGCATTCATATTTGTGATACAGTAATGAATAGCTAAATTGTCGCTGTAGTGAAAATACTGCAAATTAGGGGTATCAATATGTGTAACGTCACTGTTATACTCTCCATCTTCGTTCCAAATAATTAATACCAGTTTCTTAAGAGAATGAGAAGAAATGTCCAGGAGATCCAACTGATCCCACAAACAGTAAGTAATAGCAAGGTCTTCAAGGGAAGGACAACTCGAAACTAATCTAGTGATGAAGGCATTCTCAACAATGTAAAAGCAGTGAAGGTGAAGTAGTTTCAAGTTAGGCAGACAAATGTCGGAGATTTCTGCATTGAGCTCGAGATTGGAATCAAGCTTCAATACCTCTAATGACTGGGAAGCAAAAAGTCCTGCAGGAAGCTGACATTGTAACGGTTTCCTTACATGAAAGGAGAGGTCAAGTTCCCTAAGGCCGGAGTTGGCTAACGGAAAAGATATCCAAGTATAAAGACGGGCAGGTTCCACGTCAGGGAAACACTCCCCTTCACAATCATGCAGCCTGTCAAGTCTTTGAATGCGGCTGGTTTTGTCCCCACCAAAGCGAAGTCTAAACCGGGTAAGAGGCTGCCCGGACTGAGATAATTTCTGCAATGCATTATGTACATGTAACTCGAAAAAAGGGAAGCGGTCGACTAGATGTGTATTTTCACTGCAATGAGATACAGGAGAATCATCCAAGTCTACAGTTGTTATCAAACTGAAAGCGTATCGCTTCATTCTCGTAGACAATACTTGCATAGCAGCAACATCCTTTGTCGGAATCATACTCAGTATTCGACCCAGCAAGTCGTCAGGTAAACTACTTAATCTATCCACACGACACGGACCCGACATTATTCTACCAGTACAGCCCCTTTTCAGCTCTTCATCCATATTTTCCACTCCACCTCCTCCTAAACTACAAAAACAACAGCAAACCCGATATCCGATTTATTAATCCATTTGGTATAATTAGATGCAGCAAACACCTCCTAAACTACAAAAACAACAGCAAACCCGATATCCGATTTATTAATAAATTTGGTATAATTAAATGCAGCAAACAACCCATTGCTACTAATAAAGTACTCCCTTTATCCCAATAGTTTTTTTACTTTTGATTAAAACACCTCTTATCACGAAAAAAAAATAATAATAAACCAATGATTGGGATTTGGAACAGAAGGAATAAATTCAGATGACCATTTAGCTGATTATTACACTCGTACGTCTCAATCATTTGTTTACATTTTATATTCTCTAAGAGACGTACTTAAATCTAAGGTAAACAAATAATTGGAAGGCCTCAAGAGCTCCCGCAAATAGTGGGGGTTAGGCGTAAGAGTGGTCCGGATCTATGCAGTCTTACTCTTATGTTAAAAATACATAAATTGTTGTTTCAATCTCACCCATGATGGTTATTGTGTCGACAACTGAATTAATGGCAGTTTCTTTCACTGAACAAAGCGATTTTGTTTAATTTCATCATTAATACGAGTACAAAGCAAAATAATAAGTCAACACAAATTAAAAAAAAGTCAAAGCAAATGATAGGAGGAGAAAGGCATACATGAGGAAAAGTAAGAGACTTCTAGTCCTGAGCTTCGATCTCCAGTTAATTAGACTTTTGGGGTAAAGGAGTAACTCATATCGAGCCCGAGTACCCGACTATGGTAGTATAAATGATTTGAGTTTAAATCTTTAAAATCATTTGGGTGTTTCGGTCTAAACTCAATAAAACCACAAATAGGATAATACAATCAGTTATATATAAGCATTGTACAACAGAATTGGGATCCGGTGAGAACCACTAAGATAATGAGAACCGTGAGAACAACGTCTTAAGAAATTTATTTATAAAAAATAACAACATATTTGGGTTCGGCGTAGAATTCTATGGCAAGATAACACATTTCTTGGTCAAAAAATTATACGCTACTGACGGAAATTGAGGCGAAATACAATTTATTAATTATCATGCACCTAGTAGTCAGTTTCATGTATCTAACAATTTTCATGCACCTATTACTTATTTTCATGCATCTAGAGCCCATTATTTTCATGCACCTAGTAATTGTTTTAATGCATGTGATAATTTTCATGCACCTAGTGCTAGTTTTCATGCATTTAGAGTAGTTTTAGTTTACCTAATTGAATTTATGTACATTAACTATATATGTTTTAATATAATCGATAAATTTTGTTTATTTACTGCAAATTTTTCTCTTGAACAAGCTAAACTAATGGTAAATGATCCATCAAAACTTTCGGAACAAAATTTGGTGGAGATTTAGTAAAGGTTCTCACGGTTCTCATTATATTAGTGGTTCTCACCGGATCCTGACCCTTGTACAACAAGGTATAAGTATTTGAATTTATATGTATTTTTTCTGAGCTAATTCAAAGTTCAAATTTTTAATATGTAAATACATGAGCTAAAATACTTTCTAATAAAGTTCATATTTTTTAAATTAAAATTCATAGTCCCTCCTATTTATAATAACTTTTCCTATTCAAGAATGGACCAAAAATTAAGGGTGAGTAAGTAACTAAGGTAAAGTATTATGGTGAGGTGAGGTGATTGGAGAGAGGAATGTATTGTGGGGTGAAATGATAAAAATAATTATTGTTGTGGGGTGATGTGATTAAAATAAGATAAAATATTTGTATTGTGGGGTATTGTTATGGGGTGATGTGATTAAAATAAGTATAAAAAGTTTACCAAAAAAAAGGAAAGGGGAAAATATTGTGAATAGATGAAAATGAAAAGGGGAATGTTATTATGAATATGAGGGAGTATATTTTATTAAAGGGTCCTGATTTTCGCAGTACAAATATTACTCATTATAGTACACTATTGACAATTATACCCTTTTCATTTTTGCCATTTCATTATCCCTTTCTAACTTCTTTGTAAATTACTCTCTCTAATTTCCATCCACCTATATTTAGTTATGTACTGTGTTGATAAATAATGTATTTCATTAAATCAACTATGTAAATTTTATAAAAACACATGTACTGTATTGATTGAAGAATAATTTACAAACATGTATTCTTTATTGATAAACGTACTTTGTATTGCATCGAATCGAATCGAAAAACATACGTACTGTAACAAAAAAATCAAATGAACACTAGATACTATAACAAAAAGATTACAGTTGCTATTTCCCCACTCAATCCTTCTTCGTAGTACATACGATTATTTTACAAAGAACTGCACAATTAACCAGTAAGGAACAATTTGCCACCCTACCACGCATCAACTCTCCCATCCACAACCGCAGTCCGCAGCATCCGTCGACAGCGCAACGTAACCTAGCACCGTCGGTTCATCGACCCCTTTCTTGCACACGTGCACCACTTCCCCTCACCAGCGACGGCGCCGCCATACCCAATCTCCGGCGAATTCATCTCTAATAGACAAACAATTGAAAAAAATTGATTCCAATTAATGAAATAAACTTAAGAAGTGGTAGAAAGAAACCATAAAAATCATCAATACGATTGTAATTAGTGAAATATATTCAAATTATCATTTATAATGGAAGGATGTGATTGAATTGAGAGGATGTGTACTTGATGTTTGAGAGAATTAGGTCTTAAGCCTTTTTTGAAAATGTAGAGAGAGGGCAAAAGGAATTAGGTTTGATGTCTTTTTTGTGAAGGGTAGTAAATGGAAGTTGGATGTAAAAAGTACTAAAATGAGTAAATAAACGTACTGCGAAAATAAACTCCGTTTATTAAAAAGCTCATATTGTACACCGTACAACTGGTACAACTAGTGGTATAGTCCATTAATTGCAATAAAACTCGGATTGAAAGATCACTTGGTCTCATTTTAGTTTTTTCGTTTAGTTCTCAATGTTAAAATTAAATGTTATTTTGTATATAATGGTATATTATATTTAGAATTTTTTTATAATTATATAAGAATATATATTTTTATTTTAAAATGATGAAAAAATATAGGGAAATTCTACGGTGTACCCCTAAGTTTTTTGGTTTTCTATGGTGTACCCCCAGTTTTTTGAAATTCTATGGTGTACCCCTGAACTCTATACATACGTCTATACATTGACCTTATTTATTATCTTTGATAAGTTTCTTTCTTAGTTGATCAATTGAACCGTCTATCTATCGTTCCAATTACTCGACAACCTACTCAATTACATATTAGTTCGCTTAATTACCCATTAACACACCAAATAGTATACGAATCTAACCAACAATTCATGCAATCTCTAGTGTCATTTAATGTTTCATAACGAAGTTTATTAAAAGTAGTTTGTTCTTATTACACGTGATTTGTGGTGCATCTTACACAAGATGATAATAAGACATTAATGAATCCGAAGAAAAATCGAAATACGGTTGTTTGATAAGCGATAAAGTTAATGCAGAGTTAAATGAGGTCATCAAGGAGAAATAAGTAAGAACTTTAGGGGTACAAGGTAGATTATAAAAAAGAGAGGGGTACAACATAGAAAACCGAAAAACTCAGGGGTACACCGTAGAATATCCCAAAAATATAAGGAGTAGTATAATGACAAATCTGGCTCGAGATTTATTGTTTGAGGCTCGAGGAATTCAGAGTCAAATTGGAGAGGATGTTTCAGGTTTGGGGAAGGGGGCTTAGTTGTGGGTGTTAAATCATGCAAACGGACCTTGGAGGAGAAATAGTCTGTTTTATAAGCCTAAGGAGATTCTTCTCTAAAACGGATTGACAATAAAGAAAGTAGATCCTTAGCCTATAAAATATAAAGTGGTAAACTCTAACATCTAATTTTATCACCGTAAGACACTCACATGTAACTATTTATATGAGTTTCTTCACAACTCTCCCCCCCCTACATGTAGAGTTGTTCATGGATCGTCCCGTCCATTGAACCCGGCCCATCTTGCCCACTAAATAAGCGGGTACGGATAAGGCATTTTAAGAAAAATACAAAAGCCTGGCCCACCCACCCGTCTCAAACCCGCTAACCCGCTTGTCCGTGGGCCAAAAATTTAACATTAACCTGGCCGATGTCCAGCCCATCCCACATTTGATCACCTCTACTCACACATGAGACCCATTTTAAATCAATTTGATAGGCTATTAGGCATCTTTTCCAACCGTCAAAGCAAACCGTATAACTTGTAACGGTTGCGAATAATGGACCAGTTTAATTCATCAGCTACTAATACCATATCCCAACCTCAATCACAACAATGACTTAGTGTACGAGTAAACATACACAACTATATGTGCATGTGATACAATAAAAGGAGATGAATTCAAACCACAGTAGTGTATTAGTGTGTGTGTAAAATTGTGTGGTTTAAGTTTGAAGTGATGTTTTCAAAATACTTGGCTAGTTGATTGAAGACTCTTTTAAATTTTAATCACCCCAACTCTCATAACAACATTGCTTTCGTCATTCCTAATCTCATGACAAGCTAAGCTGTCTGTAATCACATGATTACCCGCTCATTAATTAGTGAAATTATGTGGTATATATGCAATTTAACGACTAGTTTAAATATCTAATTTGGTTTTTGTCATATGTATTGTTGTTAAGAGACAAGTTCATTTTAATGGTTCGAATTTAATTCGGCATAGATTGAATGATTGTAAATTAACTTGAATAAGAAAAGGTAAATGAATGAAAAAAGATACTCTTTATATAGTATAATATGGATGTAATAGAGAGAAAACGGAGAAAAGGAAATGGAGAGAATCCAAATTGTGGCAACTCATAATCACATACGGTAATTCTTTAACTAAACAAACGTGATTTTTAGTGGTATAAAAATGTTGTCTAGATTACTCAATATAGAAAAGACTTGAAACATGATTAATCGCGTAGTATCCCTGATAGTAAGTTAATAACCTTTTCAATATGTATGTTCGAACAATATATATCATCAGTCTTATGATCTTATCTTATATATTCAGATTATAGGTCACAAATTTCGTCAAAGTTAAAGTTATTTCAAAATTTGAACCAAAAGTATTCAATAAAAAAAATGATTGATGCATGCAAAAAAAAAACATTATTGCAGGTTGTATGACATAGGCGCACGGCACGCCCGTCGAGTCACCATCCTCATGACTTGGTCGACTTGCCTTCGTGGATCGACTTGCCCATGAGCTAGGTCAAATTCGGTTGACTTCCCCCAACTCGACCCATCCAAAACCTTTATAAAATGAAAAAAAAATGTCCAACCTACTCAGCCTAGCCCACACTCTACCCACCGGCATAAGTGAGGTCAGTTATGACTCATGCATGAGCCAATTAGGCCCGACTCACCCCTATCCTAGGCCGATTTAGGGTCAAATGGGCCAACACGCAACCACCTCTTAAAACACCCAAATACCCCTGTTCACATTTAGTCATTAGAGAAACAACTACTAACTACTCAAAAACTACTCTACTAAGTCGACTTTGACCCATCCAACTATCGAAGACATTTTCAATTTTTCATAGTTGAATTTGCATTGACTTGAACTTCTAAAGTTCTAGCTTAACCATAAAAAAGAGGATCATTAATTCATCACTTACATCATCAAATTAAGTAACAACAAGTCTTTTTCCATCTTAAGCTTAAAACGGATCAATCTTTTCTCAGAAAGAGCAAATGAAAGGGCAATTAGGTCAATCCTTTATCAGAATTTGTGATTAAGTAAACCATAATTTTTACTCTCAAAATTAAGGCAAGACGAAAACACCTTTGAAGTAACCATACACACCAAATTGATCCATAAACAATGAATTCTTATTATTAATCTTATCAACAACAATAATAGCTTAGTTACATTAGGCACTAATCCATTACTTATGAAACAATACAATGCACCCGTACTAAACAATAAAACCCCTAATAATTTTAATAATTCCTCTGTTACAACTATCATGTTTTTCTCCTGCCGACATATCGAACCACCATCACCGTTACCGCCACCGAAATTATCCACTTCATTAATCTCACCAATTAAATTAATCCACGGATCGCAACTAACGTGAAATTCCCATTTTACCTCTGATACATACACACTCTCATTTAAACATTCCCTGACATCAATCCAACCATCACTTTCCCAAGTTACCCCTATCGAAGTAACCAATTCACCAATCCTACCCCTAGCTAAAGCGTCGCCGTTTTCACCCCTCTCGAAGAAATTAAACTCATTATAATCCCCCCATCCAAACACACTCCTCGGAGAAGGTTCTAGAACCATCGGCACCACGGATACGGGAGTTAAAAACGGGTGTTGCAACAGCTGATCACAACTCCACCTCTTCCCGACCTCCCTAACCAAACACTTGTCTAAAAAATCCCTTCCTACTTCGGACAGTCCAACCGGATACTCAGGCAGCTCACACGTGTACCCAATAGTAAACAACGTGTGGGCCCCATTATCCTGCCACGCTGGCAAACCACTAAACATCTCGATAACCGTGCAACCTAGGGCCCACACATCCGACTCATAACTTTGCAATTCCCCACGTACTACCTCGGGAGCCATACATAGCGGAGTCCCACGCGGAACCATTTTCGATAATTCTCGGGTCTCGACCCGTTTTGCTGACCCAAAATCAGCTAATTTTGCGACCCGGTTAGCGGGGTCCACTAGAATATTACTCCCTTTGACGTCACAGTGAACTATTTTTTTACCGTGAACCTCGCGCAACGCAGTGACTAAGCACCACGTGTACGACCGGATTAGGTCCACGTCAGATACTTTTCCTCCCCGTGCCACGTCACCGTTCGGGAGGTATTCCATTACTAATTTCCTCGACGACGTCGTTTCCTTGTCGCCGTAGTATTTTACTATATACGGCGACGAGAGAGAACGTAAAATGTCAATCTCATTATTTAACGAATCAACTGAAGAAATACTATCCTTAATAGCTGACTTGACGGCGATTAATTCGCCGTCAAGTGACCCGAGAGTTACTACGCCGTATGATCCCTTTCCGATTACTTGACCACTAATCCATCGTGATATTTGCCTATTTACTTCCATTAGATTTTGTTTTTTTACGACGATAATTAGTCTTGTGTGAGACGGTTTTAGTGGCTTAGAAGGCTTTGCTCTGTTTTTTTTTTGGTGTTACTCTGTTTTTTTTGTTTGTTGACATGGACCTAAAAGTAGGAGGGGATGTGGTATATATATTGGAAAGAAATGAGAATTAAGAAAAAATAAAAGAAATATATAATGAGCTAGTGATTATCCGTAATAAAGTAATTAGTAGATGACATAATGAAATTTCGAGGGAAAGTTGGTTAAGAAGAAACGTTGACGTAAAAGGAAAATAAAAATAAAAATAAGAAAAATGAAATGACGTGATCGAGTATCGTATATTGGTATTACCAATTTACCATCTACGGAGTATATTTAGTAAAATAATGGTCTCTACGTAAGGATACTTGAAACTAAATACATGAAAGGACGGTATTAAAAATTTAAAATTAAAACTCGATATTATTTATATGAACGTATTTGGATTGTCCAATAAAAGGAATCGATAGTTGAGTTTTTCACAACGGGATTATGGAAATAGGAATAAGAGATTGGCTTACAAGTAGGTGAGAATCCATCTGAAAACTAGTCGATGATATAGGAGAAGTAAACTACCTACTTACTCGTATAAACTAGTCACTTTTTCAATGTGCGATAATGCATTTACACATATATGGGAAGTGACATCAACACCGTCAGGCTTGATTAAGACAGTCTAAAATTAGGGACTCTCGCGGCTTCTTTTTATTTTCGTTTCTATTTTAACCAGGTATAAAAATCGTCTTAAATTAAGATGGTCTTAAACCAGAAAGAAAGATAAGTTCAAGCATGCTTGCCCGCAAGGGTGGAGTCTAGTGGTTAAAACATGGGTGAAATTCTTAAGGGTCTCAAGTTTAAGCCTCACCAAGAGCAATCTTGTGGAGATAAAAATGACATGAGACTATGCCTTATATACTTCGAGTCTGACATCCACTAAAAAGGGTGGTTAACCTGGTGTACGTAGTTTGCAGGCTATTGCGTATTTTCGGAGGTTTATCCAATGCGCACCAAAAATAGCGTTTGCGGGTTCACTCATTATCCAAAAAAAAAAATAACTGAGTGCTTCATAATATGAATCTAGTCTAGAGTAAGATTTATGCTGGAGTTTGTGGTCGTATTTGGTTGGTTGGTTAGTTTGGTTTAAGTTGGTGACTTTTAAATTTTTTAGTTTATTACGTTTTTCTTGGATTATTTTAGACGCGTGGAGAGTTGTCGAGGTGTTCGATATTTCTAGTGAAAGTGTTATGTAACTTATGTTGTCTATGTGTTCTCCAAGGACAGCGCAATTTCTTTCTATCACAAATTCTAAAATAAGGCGGTGTCATATCGTGAGACGATCATATTCTAGAAAAAACATTTATTTATTATTATTGATGAAAGAGTATATTTTATAGAAATGGACAATTACACACTGTAAGACTGTCTCACATAAAACTCACCGTTTCTTCTAGATTTTTTTACATCATGACAACCATAAATGTATGCAATTAGTCATTTTCAAAGTACAAATATAAATGTCTCAAGATAAAATTGGTGAAATAGCATATCACTTATAGAAATAAAGATGGGACGTTTTTTTTTTGCTGATATCTAGACATTCTTTTTTCTAAAAAAAAATTTCTAATGCTTTTTGAGTTTTGACCTATATTTACGAACTTTATGTGTCAATAAATTGCTTATATTTATCTATTTAATATGAAAAAAAAGGTGAAAACCGCGTTCACCTGAGAAGATTAATTGACAACTAAGAGTCCTTAAAAATATACTGAACGAAATATAAAAGTAAACAAATGACTAAAAAACCTTAATAAGAAAACGATCAACATTTTACTGAGGAAGTAAGAGGTAAGACTGACTTGTACCAAGGATAGTAGTTTGTTAGTTTTGCTTATTATATTGTATTTTGGTAAAATTTAGTCAAATGAACTACGCCATCTACACATATAAATTTAATACCGCATACATGTAATATGCACACTGAAGTCAGTGCATACATTTACTTTTTTACCCAACTATAAAATTGGGAGTTCAATTTTTTACCTTCGATATAATGCGCTCATTTAAATAAAAAAAGTCAACATAATTGCAATAATCTTGCAATTAGATGTATAAAATAGAGCGTTAATTAAGATTACGGTATCTTTATGCATGTAATTATGCAATGGCTCCATTATACTATCGTTGTTGAATCTTCATTTGATTTGTATCAGTCGATCAATTGTTTTTCAATCTTTCATGCGTTAGTAAAATTATTACATGACAATATGACATGCATTGTTCATACACTCCGTCTTTTGTCTATGCTGATCTTTTTGTACATGCTAAAAGTTTAAATCTTGTGTTTGGGTCAGACTTCGGGTAGCCGGGTTTAGACGTGTGTAATCGGTGTATGGTGCGATAGATAAAAAATGACTATTTTATAGTAATAAAAAATGATATGTTAATGTCTAAAAGTCACTTTAAGTGGTCATATTATACAACAGTCTTATATTATATCGATGTGGGGTAATAGTTTACGGTGTTTTATCAGTTCGTGCATTATACATCAAAGGTAGTACATCTGATTATGTACTTTCTGGGTTTTATGAAAAACTTTTTGAGTTTTATGTTAAAGAATTTGAGGTTTTACAATAAAGTTTTTGAGCATGTTTACTTAAATATTAATCTTAAAAAAATACTACATTGCTAAAAAATTACACTTATAAATTAAATCATTTTTGAGTCTTTTCATTAAAAAATTATTATATAACTTGCAAATTGTATATACTCGGAAAAAATATGTGTAAACTCAACAGATAAAAAGATATGAGGTATTACATCCGATATATAATCCTTTTTCCCGTATTTTATAAAGTTAAAACTAGAAATGAAAATATTATTATTGCCTATGTGTTTGTAATTTTGTATGATCAAGCAATACAATGGACTTTTAAATTTAGTGCCTTTAACAAACAAACGAAAATGTAATTAGGCATTAAAAAGGCACAAATTCTCATTTGTGACGGACTAACCCGTCGCAAGCTTGCGACGGGTCAATTCTCTCTCACAAACAAGATTTGTTGTTAAAAAGGAAGAAAGCCTATTGTAGCCCGAAATGTATGGGCTTGGGCCAGGGAAATAGGCCCACATTCTAGGGTCAACCCGACCCGGCTTATATTCAGCTCTAAGTAGTTGGCAACTACGTATAGAGTATACTCCGTATTATTTTAGCAGTTAGTTCTTATTTTCCACTAATTCTCCACAAAAACGGGACATAATAGTTTTCAATGAAAACGGGTCGTATTCCATCTCCTAAGAAGCCAAGTAAAAAAATAAGTGGGGATCCATTTAGTTTTCCACTTACCTTCTTATACAAGGCGGGGTTTTCATTGAAGACGAATATAGTGATATACAAACCCGTCTTAAATGAGACCAGCCCCTTATTTTCAGCACAAATTCTCATTTGTGACGGACACTATCCGTCACAAGCTTAAGACGGATACCATATTCTCTCACAAAATACCTATCAAGGGTGAGTGGAGAGCACATGGGGGGTGTCCACCTTGTCCCCTCTACCCATTTCCTCTCACAAAATACCCGTCGCAAGATCCGATCCGTCGCAAGCAAGACCTACTGTATTTTCAAACTAAAGTTAAAAGAGTTAGGTTAATCAATATACTAACTAGGAGTAAAAACTACATGTACCAACTCCGCTAAAGAACTAGCATACCTGCTTCCCTTTTCACACTAAGGACTAAGGTAGTTGATACATTCTTCTTTCGAGATTGGTTGAAGTCTACGTTGACTTTGTTATTTTATTATTTATGTTGACTTGAGTATATTGTAAAATACAATTGTTACATTGACTAGGCTAGCTCAATAGAAATTCATGAGTTAGCTTGGGAATAATAAAAAGGAAAATGAGTTGCTTGTTTTCTTTTAGTTTTTGATTTTTAACTAAGACAATTAACTTAGTAGGTATGTGAAATGAGTCCGATTGTAACTAATTGTTCAATTTGATTTGTTATACAATGGTGTGAACATATAAGTTGATTACTTAGCTTAATTGCCATTTCTTATAAGTTATAAGTTGAAAAATGAGTTTACACTAAATAAATGTTTATTAGGAACTAGAAAGACTTATCACTTGACCATGTGAATAGCAATAATGGATCCATACAGCCCCTGCTAACCCCCCTAGATCCATCACTGGATCCATAACTCTTTTTCTCGGGGTTTTAAAGAAAATGTACATCTTATTTTTCCATGAGCATATAAATCTATTCGATTACTTTGAAAATTGGACAAAATACACAAAAGAATTTCACTTTCGAATCACGGAACCTGTGAAAAAGGATCGTGCCTATGCCATCCTATAAAATTGTTATTTTTCTACCCATTGGACAACCTCCTCCGGACTTTAGAGAAACATCCAAACTTAGGTCCATCATGCATCATGAATGAAGTAGATCAATTTGGATCTTCTCAACTTCTTTTAATCAGCTTAGACGATTTCATTAAACGATCTAACAGTCACATGTAAAAGAACTAGATGATGATGTGAGAGAAATAGTATACTCGTATAGGCCTTGTTCTTTTTTGCTTAATTACAGCTTATTTAAGTTTAGCCCAACTCTATTCAGTTCAATTCAATTTAGCTTTAGTTTATTCTGCTAAGCTCGCTTCTTTACAAAATTAACTCTTAGTTTATTTCCATTCAGCTCAGCTCGCTCCAACTGAAAGAACACAAAGAATAAACATAAAGAAATGAAAATGATTATTGCTCGAAGTTGATGGTGGTTAGTCAAACGGCAAAAGCAACCTTGAAACGGTGATATTCTAACTTGATTGCCATGACCACGTCTAAATAAACACCAAGTAAGTTCAGGTGACTCTATACCTCGATCAATATCACTAATGTCACGGGAAATTCTTTCTTATAGGGTCTTAAAATTGACGTATGCACTCTTAGACACTAGTGACATTATCGGCTTCTCTCATTATATTGTACTTATCTCATTTAAGACAGGTATATTCGTCTTAACCTTAAGGCATGTCAAATATAGTTAGAGTAAGAACCTCTAACCAAACACAAAAATGGGTATGTATTACCTATTTTGAGAGAGGCACTATGAGTTTGTACTCAATGGCCCTATGATTAGGAAGCAATCAATAACAAATTACATATCAACAAATACAAGTAAACTACATAACGCGTTTGGGAGGTCATGCAATGCATGCAAATGTGAAGATGACTCTATTATACGCAAGTTTCTTGCTATACTTCATTAGTCAACTAATTAGTAATATTAGTCTATAATTCAAATATCCAAGATTGGAATATACTCCATTCATCCCGGTCAATTATTATCTTTTCATTTTCGCACAAAGATCCAGGAAAGAGCAGGCGATCATTTGTGATTATACCTAGTGGATGACAAGTGGACAATGATCCATTAGGATTAAGTTACTCATTGTAACAACCCGAAAAGTACCCTATTTTTCTTGTAAAAATATTTTACGGATACTTTTCAGCCTGTTTAAGTTTTAAAGTGGAATTAATTGTTTCCAGTTGAATTTTGAAATTCCGAGTTCGTATTTGGAATTTCTGCGAGATTCCAAGGGAATCCCGTTTTTAAGTCAACTTTGACTTTCGTTGACTTTTTCCGACTCGCCTTGTAATTTTGAAGACCGAAATTTATTTAAAAAAATAATATTTTTAATTTATTTTTATTAAGATTTATTAAGATTTATCATAATTTAATATAATTATTTTGAATTTATTCGGAATTTAAAGAATAACTTTTACGGTTTAATCCCGAACATCATTTAACTATTCCCGAGTCATCGTAACTCCCGAAACAAACCCGAAACCCGACTTTGGCATGAGTCACACGCCCATGTCATCTTTTTCCACTCACAATTAGATCTTTTGATTGTTTCGATTAAACTAATACAAATATCTAAGATATTTGTTACTTTATAGATCCGTCAACGGAAATTACGCAAATCGTTTACAAAACAGACCCGACTATCACCATTTCACACGGCACTCTCACCCTCTCTTAGGCCTTGATATTTTCATTTCTTTTGATTACAATAACATAATATCTTGATAATTGATTTAATTAACTTAAGATTTAATCAATTACCGTAATATATTTATTTAAACCGAGTCAATTCCGTAACAACATTTTCAAAACCCGACTCGTTATTTTCCTCTATATTACACGGCTCACTCACCACATTACTCACTAACAACTTTTCATTTTACAATAAATCAAATTAAGATCTAATTAATCGTTTTTCATCGTTCTTCATTCGTTCTTCGTCGTTCTTCATTCGTTCTTCGTCATTCTTGAGCAAAATCATCATAAAACCTTCATTTCTTATTCAAATCCGTCCTAACTTATATTTCTAGAATCTCCTCTTCGCTCTCCATCTTCAAGTACGGTTTATTTTCAATTCCGACAAAATCGTTTCAACACTTTAATTATGGAAAATCAAGTTTTAATTCTAATAATGTTTTTCTTGTCATTTCTTATAGGGGAAGATTTTGAAGACGAGTTTGGTGACTCGTATATATTAGGGGAAGATTAGAAGACGGGTTTCTTAGTTTATACTTCTTATTTTGGTGCTAAGTGATTTTGCTAGCTAAGGTAACGATTCCGAGTTACTCGACGATTTAATGTTACATAGCCTTTGTTACTTTTGTTTTTGGTTCATCTTTTGTTTTAGTTCATGTTATTGTTACTTATGATTTTTAGTTAGTAACATGATAAGTAGTTGTTATTATTATGTTTTATGAATTTATAACAAGTTTAGTGTTCTTGACATATTTGAGTGATTTAATTATAATCATGATTTTTGTATGGATGATTGTTAAAATGGTTGTTTGTTAATTAAAAACATGTTGGAATTTATTTGGTGTTGTTGGTGGTTGGAACCGTGGAGAAGGGCTGGAAAACCGACCCAAACCAGCCGGTTCAGGCCCGGTCCAGACCGGTCTGGGTTGGTCCATGGTTGGTCCGGGTTTTGGTCTTTGGGTTGTGTCGATGTTTGATTGTTTTGTTGTTGTTTTGACGGGTTTTAAATATGTTATGCATGCGGGAAATTTTAAGAATCGAGTTTAGAAAAGTCGACCCAAAACAGGCCCAAACCAGGCCGTGGGCCCAGTCCAGGCCCGTGTAATGTCACGGCCCAAAACAGCCGTGGGTCCCCTTCCATGGACTTGTGACGGTTTTTGAGTTTAGTGTTAATTTATCGTGTTTTGTAATATTTAGCAAGTGGGAAATTTTAATAAGTAAATTATTTAATTAAAAGTATTTTTCATAATATTATAATTCCTCACATGTTAGAAATTATAATACGAGATTATAGTTTAATTTGATATCCTTTAAGTCAAACGGGTTTTTGTAATATTTAATAATTCACATGTTAGAAGTTTTAATAAAATAAGCATGAATTGAATATGATGATTTTATGTTGAAGTCTATGTGGTAAAGACTATGTTTCTAGCCGGTTTGACCAAACGGGTTTGGCCAAACTAAGATCTAGTCAGCCCCGTTTTGACTGATGACCCGTCGCGGGACTCGGGTCGGGGATTTGTCTTCAAGTAAGGTTTTATTTAATGAAAGAATGAATGAGCCTTAGTAGATATGAGGCGATATGATATTTGAATATGATTTATATGCAATTAGTC